>JAGFNQ010002676.1:115537-225594 GCA_024364735.1 Boesenbergia rotunda
TTTCTCCTTCTCTTTTTTTTTCAAAAAAAAACAAAACAACTTTCATTTTATTTGCTTTGCAAGGATTTGACCCCTAGACCTCTTCGTTGTAACACTAAAGCACTAACCAGCTGCTCTATACCTCTTCTTTTGAATGGGACCAGTCGACTGCTATATAGCCAGTCGACTGGTATCGGTCACAGCAAGTTTCTGGGCGCGGCACCAGTCGACTGGCCTTTTGGCAGTCGACTGGTGCATCGAACAGAAGCTACTGTTCGATAGGGCAGTCGACTGGTTCTGAACCAGTCGACTGGCACGCCTGAAATCTGCATTTTCAGACCCGAAAATTTGTTTCAAAAGTCCACAAATCATATACTTTCAAGACAAACAAAGACATAACTCCATTTCTATACTCTATACTAGTTTTATAAACATTTTAGCAACTCAAAACGAATCCAATAACTTGAAATTAGAATTCTTGCGACGTTTAACAAAACTATCAAAATATAAGCAAAACACTCTAGAGTTTGTACCAAACTTAACCTCTATGCGTAGTTTAAACGAAGTTATTCATTCTACCAAAACACCAAAACACATGTTCTACAAGACTTAGTCCAAAGATCTCTTCCACGGTTCCGCCGCCACTGAACATCAAAGCAAGTCCCTTCGCCTCCTTAACTTTTGCTTTTTCTTTACCTTTATCTGCAATAGAAGGAAAATGCAACTAATAAGCAAATTGCTTAGTAAGTAAATCCTAACTCACAAACCCAAACGATAAGAGATAAACATGCTCTTTTCAAAGAATGCTTACTTCCAAAATACATGCACATGGGAAAACTTACATATACTTATCATGCTCAATCATGTTGAAAACATTACTTGCATAAAACATTTGCAAACTTAACATGCTCATACATTAAAACACTAACCTCTTTACTCTTACCCTTTATCATGCTTGCAAAGTATCAATGTGAACTTATTGAAATAAAGACATGTACTCAAAGCTAAAACACTTGTAAATACATATATACTTGAAAATAATATTCAACTTTCTTTAGGCCTTGACATTGTACCATGGTATCAATGTACCAATTGCGCGCTTCTCTAATAGGTTGTGGGGTAGCTAGCCACCACACCCTATTAGAGCTTCTTTCTATCTTTCGGTGGGCCTTCTATTTGCCCGATACATGTCACTTTCTGAAAATAAAATACTTTCGTACTTACCGTACTTATACTTATCAACTATCTTACTTTTGCATAAATTTTGCACTTAAAACCCTTCACCTTTCTTACTTGGGACTTTCATCGAGCACCTTGCGTGCCCTTAATCCCAACCTCATTTTTGGGACTCTTCACAAATTAAATCTTATCATGCTTAGCTTACATACACCAAATCTAAACCAATTAAATTTCTATCTTGAAAAACATGCATCTTTAAGAACTTAAAACACACGCTAACCATAATCTTAACACATGCATCATAAAACATGGTTCTACAACAAGATCTTACATACGAAAACTACTTCTATTGCAGGTGATTGATCTACTTACCTTCTTCTTGAAGAAAACTCACTAAGTATCTCGAAATTCCTAGCGTAGGGTTCTTTTCCTCTTCCTTTGCAAGAAAACTTCACCCTTGGCCCTAGGGAAGAAGCCCTAGGTTTTCTACTTCAAGAGGAAGAAGAAGGAGGAAGAAAACCCCCCCCCCTTTTTCCCTGTTTTCGCAGCCCCCTCTCCTTTGCTCGCGCGGCCTCCCGAAACCCTAAGAGGGTTCTTAACACAACTTAAGTGGAAGTTTAAATACCTCCTCATGAAACGGGCTAAATCAACTATAATATTATTTTGCTTCATCCTTTTTTGTGCTTGATACCCTAGCCCAGCTAGTTACTTGGACTTGCTTAGGGATTGGCTTCTCGCGTGGTCGCGAGATCAATCCCCACCCGACCCTTTAATTTTTTTTCTTTTTATTTTAATTCCGAAAAATGCTAGAAAAATTCCGAAAAATCCCTAATAATATCAGAAAATTATTGGGTGTTACAAAATACAGCTTTCAACTTGGGCGCTTGTATCATCCCGAGCGCCTGAATGAAAGCATATTCTACTTTCTTCACCAATTGATGTTTTCCTTCTTTGAGTCAGGCACCCCTATTGATGGGGGCGCCTGATTCCATGGGGGCACCCCTATGGATGGGGGTGCCTGGCTTCCCAGCTTTCAGGCGTGTAGTGTGTTGTTTGCTTCGCTTTGTCTTCCAATCTAGGTACCTGCATGATATACAAATACACGGCAAATATACACACAATATTAGCCTTAAGGACTTGGTTCTGACTTCAGATTTCCACGAAACCCTAGGTCAAACCGACGTAAGTTCCCACCCCTGAGAACGCGCCTTTCACCTACTCCTTTCAGGAGACGGTTGCCACCCAGTCCTTCGGGTGGACTTTTGCTTAGCCTCCGATGCTCTCGGATCTCGAGACGTCTGAACCCTGACCCATCTCTACTTCTATCCTTAGTCATCGCTCAGCTAAGTTGCTCATTCCCTCGAACCAAGACTTCGTGCCCAAACCCTAAGTCCAGGACTTCGGTGCCCAACCCTCGGCCAAGTCTTCGCGCCCAATTCCTCGAACCAGGTCTTCGGTGCCCAACCCTCGGCCAAGTCTTCTTGCCCAGTCCTCGACCAGGACTTCGTGCTCAACTTCCGAGTAGGTCTTCGGTGCCCAGCCCTTTGCCAGGACTTAGTGCCCAATCCTCGATCAGGACTTAGTGCCCAATTCTCCGAACCATGACTTATTGCCTAGATTCACTAGGACTTTGGTCCATTTTGTTACTCCTCTCTTAACTCTCCTTCTCTTGTTCAATGTATCACTGACTTAAGTGTATTGTCAAACATTAAAACACTTGGAGGAGGACATCACTGATGCAACTTGCACCAACAATCTCCCCATTTTTGATGTTTGACAATATCTTAAGTTAGATTGGTTGAAAGGGCTAAACCTTAACTCTTGGGATCAAATTCTAAGTTTTGAAAATCCATTTTTGATCCTCTAGGGAAAAATAGGAAAAAATTTCTAACTTTCACTCTCCCGTCATTTTTGAAAAGCATTTTGATTTTTTGATCCTTTGGAAAGAGAAAATTTCTAACTTTCACTCTCCCCTCCTTTTTGAAAAGCATTTTGTTTTTTTTTTTTGATCCTTTGGAAAGAGAAAATAAAAATTTATTTCTAACTTAAGGCGCGTATCTCTCCTCCTTTGTCATACATAAAAAAAACCAAAAATACTTGCACCAACATTGGAAACCTTTGGTTATTTTTGAAAATACTTAGTGTAATTTTTTGAAATCATTGTATTTTGAAAGATATATTGTACTTTTTGAGAAAAAAAATAGTACTTTTGGAAAAATGCATAACATTGAAAGAATGCTATGAGCTTTGAAAAGTACAAGTACTTTGAAAATTATTATGATCTTTTGAAAAATACAAGTACTTTTGAAAGATTATGTAATTTTTGAAAAATATAAGTAACTTTGAAAGATATATTGAATTTTTTTTTGAAAACTTAAGTACTTTTGAAAAATATATTGAATTTTTTGAAAAATTAAGTACTTTTGAAAAATATTATACTTTGAAAAATATAAGTACTTTTGAAAAATATTAGACTTTGAAAAATATAAGTACTTTTTTTAAAATAATATGCATTTTGAAAACATAACATTTTACTTGACTAGGTTTCTTTTCCAGTCTAACACAATCCCAGAAAACCTTGTTGACTACAAAGACATTTTCCTAAGTATTCTAGAAATTCTCCAACCCAAGTAAATATTATTTCAGAAATAATTTCATAAGCCACAAAAATTTTGAAAAATAGAATAATAGTATTTTGAAAGACTTATATTTTCAGCCAAGATTTTGAAGATATAGTTCATGAAAACATGTTATTAAATAATTCATTTAATTTGACCTCCCCCTAAACTTGACCCAGTCCTAGAAAGCTTGTTGACCACAAGTACTCTTTCTCAAAGTCTTTAGGGTTTAGTTCAAATCAAAGGAATTATCTAATAAATTGTCAAAGATAATACTTGTTAAAAATAATTTCTTTTTGATTTAGACTCCCCCTGTAACAACCCGGAAAATTCTCTTAATATTTCCTTAAAATATTAAGCATGTCTAGATAATTTTCTGAGGAACCTAGAAATATTAATGCGAACTTTGGCCTAGAAACTCCATGTTTTCTCATTTAAATTGGGAAAAAGGGCACTAATGGGCCTTATATGGGCTTTTTAGTACCATAATTATTTGTGAATTTTAGGTGAAAATTAGTATAAATATAAAGGGATTTTAATAAGAAATATTAACATAATTATGGGAGAATTTTTAAGGGATTTTCGAAAATACTAGGAAAAATAAAATAAAATAAAATAAGTGGGAAAAAAATTGTGCATCTACCAAGGATTGAACCTTGGACCTCTTGTACAACCATGTATGCTTTAACCAACTCACCTAGCAAGGGAATGTTATGAGGGAATGAAGTGGATATTGGTTAAGGCTTAGAAGAAGATGAAGGGTCATAGAGAGACTCTTCATTTGCCTCCTTGATGAGTTATAAAGAGGGGGGTTTGGGAGTTACTTCTTCCTTCCATTACTTTGCATTTTATTCCTCCTCCTTCCCTCATCCTAGCCGAACACCAAAGGAAGGGTTTCTCCTTCGAAAAGCTTCACAAGAGGGTCTTATCTCCAAGATCTAAGGGTTTTCCAAGGATACATGGATAAGGGGGTTCAAGGGTCCAAAGATTTTGCAATCTTCTTCTCTTTCAAGGTTCAAAAAATCAAGAAACCCAAGGTAAGACTCCCTCACCTGTGGTGTAATAGTTTCTTATGTTTTTAGCATGATATATGGGTTGATTTTTGGGATTTGATGTGAAAAGAAACAAGAAAAGAAAACCAAGAACCCTAGGACATCCTATGGGTTTCGGCCACTAGATGTTTAGGGTCAAAGATGATGCTAAAATCTTGATAATGTTGTTTAAGATTCTCTTATGATGTTTAGAGATTAAATATAATTTTTGGGAATTTTTGGGGTACCCTAGGATACCCTAGGGTTTCGGCCAACAACAAGACCCCATGGGTGGAGTTGGGTCTAAAACCTCAAGTATGTGTTTGATGTATTAACATGATATAAGGGAGATGGAGGGTGTTTATGTGAATGTTTCACATGGCCTTGAGACCCTATAGGTTTCTGCCATGTACCCTAATAGAGTGGAAAGTTAGGATTTATTTCAAGTAAGGGCTCCAATGGCCCTATGGTAAGGTATGGTTGGTGTTTAACAATTGATTTGGGGTTTTATTGGAAATTTTTCCATGCCCCCATGGCCTTGAAGTTTCGGCCAAGACCAAGATTTGGGTCAAAGGATTAGGGTTGGCCTTAAGTATGGGATCAAATGTTCCCTATGGCCTAGTATGTATGTATGGGATGTGTTCGGGAAGTTATGTGAAGTTTCATGGACCTAGGGTTTCCTTGGGGCTTTCGGCCAAGGATCTAACCTAGGGTTAGGATTGGGTTACACCTACCAAGATGCTTGGGTATAGGTTAATAAGATGTATGTTTAAGTAAGGTGGAAGAATTCTATGTTAATCAAACCCTTAGTTTATATGTCATGAAATATATGTCAAGTCATAAATGTTTAGACATGTGCCATGATTTATGAATGACATGTATGTATGCTATGTCTTATGAATGCTATGTATGTATGCCATGTTTAAGAATGAGAATGATGCCATGTTTAAGAATGAAAATGATGCCATGTTTAAGAATGAAAATGATGCCATATTAAGAATGAAAATGATGACATGTTTAAGAATGAAAGTGAAGAATGAAGTTAAGGTTCATGCCTTCGAGGCATAACGATGATGTTAAGTATGATGAATGAATGAATATGCTATGAATGATGATGAATGAAAAAACATGTGAAAGCATTTTATTTTATTTTATGGGCTTATACCGGACCTAAGTAAGGTCCACGGTTCGGGACTACCGATGAAGCTGTCCTTACGGTTCGGGACTACCGATGAAGCTGTCCTTACCATAGTAAGTCGAGATTAGCTAACTCGTATTTACTTAGGGATGCGCGCATATGATGAATGAATGTGGTACAAGCCAGGGCCCAATGAATGTTATGATTATGTTAAAAGTATTTAAAAGCATGATGTTTTAAAGATTAAGCATCCTTATATATATATATGCTGTTGCTCATGCATTCATCCATGTTGTGCATTATGTTTACGAAAAGTATGTTTACGAAAAGTATGTTTATGAAAAGCATGTTCATGCTAGTTAAGATGCCATGATTTATTTATGTTCATGCTAGTTAAGATGCCATGATTTATTTATGTTCATGCAAGTTAAGATGCCATGATTTATTTATGTTTCTATCAAATTATGATGCCATGATTTATTTATGTTCATGCTAGTTAAGATGTCATGATTTATTTATGTTTCTGTCAAATTATGATGCCATGATTTATTTATGTCCATGCTAGTTAGGATGCCATGATTTATTTATGTTTATGTTAAATTATGATGCCATGATTTATTTATGTCCATGTCAGTTTAGGATGCCATGATTTAATTATGTTTATGCTAAGTTAGAATGTCATGATTTTATTTATGTTCACGCTAGTTTAGGATGCCATGATTTAATTATGTTTATGCTAAGTTAGAATGTCATGATTTTAATTATGTCTATACCAATTTATGATGTCATGATTTAACTATGTTATGCTAAGTTAGGACGCCATGATTTTATTTAGGTTCATGCTAAGAATGTTTATTAGGTTATGATTATTATGTTATGTCTATGCCAAGTGTTATGTCATGCCATGAATGTTTTTATGGTTATGTTTATGCCATGCTACGAATGTGATGAAGTTATGTTCATGTCATGTCGAATGTATGTTAAGTGATGAAAAGGCTTATGTTCTAAGTAAAGCACTAAATATGTTAATGTTTCATGTGCTCATGATGAAGTGATGAATGATTTTAGTGAGTAGGAAAGAGTCTTACTAAGCCTGTGTGCTTATAGTTTTATTTCCTTATACCGCAGATTACGCAAGGGGATAGTAGGGAAGCAGCAGGAGGGCCTTAAAGCATGTGTGTGATAGTGACTTGGCCAAGAAACAATATGTTTGCTCGTCTTATGATAGAACGTTACTTTACTATTATGTGTTTGAATGTGACCCTATGACATGATGCTAAGTATGACATGATGCTAAGTATGACATGATGCTGAATATGACATGATGCTAAGTATGACATGATATGATGCTAAGTATAAGTAAATATGCCAAATTCCCATGTTATAATGTTAGGAATGGTAGTAAGTGCATGTAGGTGTAAGTTAGAGGTTTCCGCTGCATTATGATGTCTACATGCCCTAAGGATGTTAGTGTAACGCCGCTTTATGAGGGAAAAAAAAAGCGGGCGTTACAGGTTGGTATCAGAGCAGTAACCATCTCACTACACACACATCAAGTCCTCTTCCTACCGCTTCCAAGTAAGTACCTCTTTACATAT
Source organism: Boesenbergia rotunda (assembly GCA_024364735.1). Taxonomy (NCBI): domain Eukaryota; kingdom Viridiplantae; phylum Streptophyta; class Magnoliopsida; order Zingiberales; family Zingiberaceae; genus Boesenbergia; species Boesenbergia rotunda. The sequence goes on from JAGFNQ010002676.1 coordinate 123,081, forward strand.
CTGATAGTAGTAAGATGTTTTATGATTTTAAGATACGCGAGTATAAACGATAGTTATGATGGAAAAGTACTTTAAGATATGTAACGATGAACGATATTTTATCTTCTTTTATGAATTTAATATTTAGAATAATATAGGAGTAGAAAAAAAACTGATATTGGTCATACTTGTCTTTGGTGAAGAAAAGCATGGCTAGAAGACAGAGTAATAGAATTAATAAGACTACTTCATTGCTAACATGATGCTTAATATACCTTATATCATAACCTATCTTAAGTCACATCATAAGACAATCATGTATAAGTATTCTGCCTTATACATTAGGTCTAAGTTAGTCATAATACAATTAGTCATAAGTGTGACTCAACCTTATGTTCATAAACATGGTATTAATTAAGCACCATCATAATATTAGTAATTAAGGTGAACCTAGTATTAACATAATGTTATATAACCTGTACATTATATGAGTTACCAATCATATAATATAATTACATTCTATTATATAGAGCAAATGATAATAATATGAGAGTGTGTACTAATATAAGATTATTATAAATATAACTATACTAATTCCTTATCATATAAGTATTGTCATAATATACATATTATTCCATAAGAAAATTATAGGTATTATACCTATAATTTATATGATAGATAACTATAATTTCTGATATTATGTATAACCTATAATATAGCCTCATGTAGGGAATTATATGATAGCCTACATACATATGATTATAACACTCTCACCTATGTTAGCGTATAGTATTAGTTCCATTATACTAATACTAATATAATTAATGGTATAAGTCATACGGTATAACCTGAAATGATACGCATAGGGTGGTGTTTTAATTATATTAACACTTATTATAGATTATGGGTCCACTATATTTTCATACTAATTATAAATATTAGAATTATCAACGTATGTTTCACTATTATCTTATATATAATATATAAGATTACCTTAAGTTATCTTATGGTAATATAATAAATATGATCTCACTTATCATATAATAACCATTAACTAATATAATTCATAGCTCATGTTGTGAATTAATATTTCGGAAGCATACTATTATTAGGTTTACCCATAATTATAATAACTATATAATTATGATATATGCATATAATTACATCATAGAGCTATTAATGACACTAGTACCGATGCTATTTGAGGACATATTGGAAAATCAAAATGGTGATCCGAGTCTTCAGAGAATCAAGTAGGAGATCCTAGAAAGAAAGGGTGATGATTTTCATATCGCCAAAGGGGGGGTACTATACCTTAGGGATCGTCTATGTATCCCTAATGATCCGGAGCTTCGAAGGAAAATACAGACGGAAGCTCACGAAACCCCTTATTCGATGCATCCAGGATCCACCAAGATGTATCAGGATTTGAAGGAGAGGTTCTGGTGGTCCGGTATGAAGAGGGATGTGGCTCAGCATATTAATACTTGCAGGACTCAGCCAGCAAGTAAAAGCAGAACACCAGCGACCCGGAGGAGTTTTGCAGCCACTAACGATTCCGAAGTGGAAAGGGGAAGACATCTCTATGGATTTCATTTCAGGGCTTCTCAGGACTAAGAATGGATATGATGCAATATGGGTAATTGTGGGCAGGCTGACAAAGTCTGCTCACTTCTTGGCGATCAAGATGACTTATTCGATTGAGCAACTGGCTCAATTATATGTTAAGGAAGTAATTAGGCTTCATGGAGTTCCCAAGACCATCATCTCAGATAGGGATGGTCGCTTTACTTCGCATTTTTGGGAATGCGTTCAGAAGTCTCTCGGCACTAAATTACGATTTAGCACCGCCTTTCACCCTCAGACTGATGGGCAAACTGAAAGGGTGAATCAGGTACTAGAGGACATGTTGCGAGCTTGTGCCTTGGATTTCAAAGGGAGCTGGTGTCGATATCTATGCTTGGCGGAATTTGCTTACAACAATAGCTACCAAGCTACTATCGGAATGGCACCTTATGAAGCGTTGTACGGGAGGAGATGTAGATCTCCGATCTGTTGGAACGAGGGTGGTGAAAAGAAGGAAATGGGGCTCACAACGGATATCATCAACAGCACCACCCGAGCTATACAGAATATTCGATAACAGATAGAAACTGCTCAGAGCCGGCAGAAGAGTTATGCCGATGTCCGGCGTAGACCACTGGAATTTAATGTCGGAGATTGGGTGTTTCTGAAAGTGGCTCCTATGAAGGGGGTGACAAGATTTGGGAGGAAAGGAAAATTAAGTCCGCGCTATGTGGGGCCGTACCTGATTCTGAAAAGAGTTGGTAAGGTGGCATACGAGTTAGAGCTGCCTCCAGAGATGTCAGCTATCCATAAAGTATTCCATATGTCCCTACTTAAAAAGTGTATCCCAAATATGGACCTAGTGATCGAGCCGCAGACAGTGCAAGTACAAGAGGACCTGAGTTATGAGAGCAGACCCATTCAGATTTTTGATAGGGAGGTCAAGAGGCTGAGGAGTAAGGAGGTACCCTTAGTCAAGGTCTTATGGCAAAGCCAGCGGTTTGAGGAAGCTACCTGGGAACGCGAGGACGAGATGAGGCGCAAGTACCCGGAGTTGTTCTAAGTTCGAGGACGAACTTTCACGAGGTATGGGGGATTGTAACGACCCGGAAAATTCTCTTAATATTTCCTTAAAATATTAAGCATGTCTAGATAATTTTCTGAGGAACCTAGAAATATTAATGCGAACTTTGGCCTAGAAAATCCATGTTTTCTCATTTAAATTGGGAAAAAGGGCACTAATGGGCCCTATATGGGCTTTTTAGTACCATAATTATTGGTGGATTTTAGGTGAAAATTAGTATAAATATAAAGGGATTTTAATAAGAAATATTAACATAATTATGGGGGAATTTTTAAGGGATTTTCGAAAATACTAGGAAAAATAAAATAAAATAAGTGGAAAAAAAATTGTGCATCTACCAAGGATTGAACCTTAGACCTCTTGTACAACCATGTATGCTTTAACCAACTCACCTAGCAAGGGAATGTTATGAGGGAATGAAGTGGATATTGGTAAAGGCTTAGAAGAAGATGAAGGGTCATAGAGAGACTCTTCATTTGCCTCCTTGATAAGTTATAAAGAGGGGGGTTTGGGAGTTACTTCTTCCTTCCATTACTTTGCATTTTATTCCTCCTCCTTCCCTCATCCTAGCCGAACACCAAAGGAAGGGTTTCTCATTGGAAAAGCTTCACAAGAGGGTCTTATCTCCAAGATCTAAGGGTTTTCCAAGGATACAAGGACAAGGGGGTTCAAGGGTCCAAAGATTTTGCAATCTTCTTCTCTTACAAGGTTCGAAAAATCAAGAAACCCAAGGTAAGACTCCCTCACCTGTGGTGTAATAGTTCCTTATGTTTTTAGCATGATATATGGGTTGATTTTTGGGATTTGATGTTAAAAGAAACAAGAAAAGAAAACCAAGAACCCTAGGACATCCTATGGGTTTCGGCCACTAGATGTTTAGGGTCAAAGATGATGCTAAAATATTGATAATGTTGTTTAAGATTCTCTTATGATGTTTAGAGATTAAATATAATTTTTGGGAATTTTTGGGGTACCCTAGGATATCCTAGGGTTTCGGCCAACAACAAGACCCAATGGGTGGAGTTGGGTCTAAAACCTCAAGTATGTGTTTGATGTATTAACATGATATAAGGGAGATGGAGGGTGTTTATGTGAATGTTTCACATAGCCTTGAGACCCTATAGGTTTCGTCCATGTACCCTAATAGAGTGGAAAGTTAGGATTTATTTCAAGTAAGGGCTCCAATGGCCCTATGGTAAGGTATGGTTGGTGTTTAACAATTGATTTGGGGTTTTATTGGAAATTTTTCCATGCCCCCATGGCCTTGAAGTTTCGGCCAAGAGCAAGATTTGGGTCAAAGGATTAGGGTTGGCCTTAAGTATGGGATCAAATGTTCCCTATGGCCTAGTATGTATGTATGGGATGTGTTCGGGAAGTTATGTGAAGTTTCATGGACCTAGGGTTTCCTTGGGGCTTTCGGCCAAGGATCTAACCTAGGGTTAGGGTTGGGTTACACCTACCAAGATGCTTGGTTATAGGTTAATAAGATGTATGTTTAAGTAAGGTGGAAGAATTCTATGTTAATCAAACCCTTAGTTTATATGTCATGAAATATATGTCAAGTCATAAATGTTTAGACATGTGCCATGATTTATGAATGACATGTATGTATGCTATGTCTTATGAATGCTATGTATGTATGCCATGTTTAAGAATGAGAATGATGCCATGTTTAAGAATGAAAATGATTTCATGTTTAAGAATGAGAATGATGCCATGTTTAAGAATGAAAATGATGCCATGTTAAGAATGAAAATGATGCCATGTTTAAGAATGAAAGTGAAGAATGAAGCTAAGGTTCATGCCTTCGAGGCATAACGATGATGTTAAGTATGATGAATGAATGAATATGCTATGAATGATGATGAATGAAAAAGCATGTGAAAGCATTTTATTTTATTTTATGGGCTTGTACCGGACCTAAGTAAGGTCCACGATTTTGGACTACCGATGAAGCTGTACATGGTTCGGGACTACCGATGAAGCTGTCCTTACCCTAGTAGGTCGAGATTAGCTACCTCGTATATACTTAGGGATGCGCGCATATGATGAATGAATGTGGTACAAGCCAGGGCCCAATGAATGTTATGATTATGTTAAAAGTATTTAAAAGCATGATGTTTTAAAGATTAAGCATCCTTATATATATATATATATCTGCATTTGCTCATGCATTCATCCATGTTATGCATTATGTTTACGAAAAGTATGTTTACGAAAAGTATGTTTATGAAAAGTATGTTCATGCTAGTTAAGATGCCATGATTTATCTATGTTCATGCTAGTTAAGATGTCATGATTTATTTATGTTCATGCTAGTTAAGATGCCATGATTTATTTATGTTTCTGTCAAATTATGATGCCATGATTTATTTATGTTCATGCTAGTTAAGATGCCATGATTTATTTATGTTTCTTTCAAATTATGATGCCATGATTTATTTATGTCCATGCTAGTTAGGATGCCATGATTTATTTATGTTTATGTTAAATTATGATGCCATGATTTATTTATGTCCATGTCAGTTTAGGATGCCATGATTTAATTATGTTTATGCTAAGTTAGAATGCCATGATTTTATTTATGTTCACGCTAGTTTAGGATGCCATGATTTAATTATGTTTATGCTAAGTTAGAATGTCATGATTTTAATTATGTCTATACCAATTTATGATACCATGATTTAACTATGTTATGCTAAGTTAGGACGCCATGATTTTATTTAGGTTCATGCTAAGAATGTTTATGAGGTTATGATTATTATGTTATGTCTATGCCAAGTGTTATGCCATGCCATGATTTATTTATGTTAATGCTAGTTATGATGCCATGATTTATTTATGTTTCTGTCAAATTATGATGCCATGATTTATTTATGTCCATGCTAGTTAGGATGCCATGATTTATTTATGTTTATGTTAAATTATGATGCCATGATTTATTTATGTCCATGTCAGTTTAGGATGCCATGATTTAATTATGTTTATGCTAAGTTAGAATGCCATGATTTTATTTATGTTCACGCTAGTTTAGGATGTCATGATTTAATTATGTTTATGCTAAGTTAGAATGCCATGATTTTAATTATGTCTATACCAATTTATGATGCCATGATTTAACTATGTTATGCTAAGTTAGGACGCCATGATTTTATTTAGGTTCATGCTAAAAATGTTTATGAGGTTATGATTATTATGTTATGTCTATGCCAAGTGTTATGTCATGCCATGAATGTTTTTATGGTTATGTTTATGTCATGCTACGAATGTGATGAAGTTATGTTCATGCCATGTCGAATGTATGCTAAGTGATGAAAAGGCTTATGTTCTAAGTAAAGCACTAAATATGTTAATGTTTCATGTGCTCATGATGAAGTGATGAATGGTTTTAGTGAGTAGGAAAGAGTCTTACTAAGTCTGTGTGTTTATAGTTTTATTTCCTTATACCGCAGATTACGCAAGGGGATAGTAGGGAAGCAGCAGGAGGGCCTTAAAGCATGTGTGTGATAGTGACTTGGCCAAGAAACAATATGTTTGCTCGTCTTATGATAGAACGTTACTTTACTATTATGTGTTTGAATGTGACCCTATGACATGATGCTAAGTATGACATGATGCTGAATATGACATGATGCTAAGTATGACATGATATGATGCTAAGTATAAGTAAATATGCCAAATTCCCATGTTATAATGTTAGGAATGGTAGTAAGTGCATGTAGGTGTAAGTTAGAGGTTTCCGCTGTATTATGATGTCTACATGCCCTAAGGATGTTAGCGTAACGCCGCTTTATGAGGGGGAAAAAAAAGCGGGCGTTACACCCCCTAAATCTGACACATCCTTGGAGTCCTTGTAGATCATTAAGTGGACCTTCCTCTGTGTCTTTAGGGTTTATCAAAATCAAAAGACATAGGCACAATTTTAGAACGTATTTTGAAATTTCAAAACATATTTTGAAATGGAGGTAATTTGTCAGGCATAGTTTTCGAAAAACGTAAGTAATAGTATTTAAAGCATAGTTTTCGAAAATCATTTACAAATGATAGTAGTGTTTAAAAACATTTCCAGAAAAACACTCCCCTTGTACCCGACACCGTTTGACTCTATCTAGGTGCCTTAAGGAACTTTAGTGTTTTCCTAGGAGGCTTGTGTCTAATTGTGTGAGCTAAACAATTTTTGAAAATGATATAAATTTTTGAAGACATACAATATATTGGCAATCAGACAAGCATGAAATCCATTAAAACATTATTATGTTAAAGCACTATTTTGAAAATATATTTTTAGAAAAATATTCTAAGAATTTTGAAAACAGTTTTGAAAAATATTCTTCAATTTATTAGTCTTTAACATCTCACCCATTTTAGATGTCTCAATACAACAAGCATGGTTGCCTTATGGGTGTATTGTGAGATGCTTGAATCATTTTCCTTAATTTATTATTAAATCTAAGATTTAATAATAGCCTGTGTTAGATTCAAATCTAGCAATAGTAATGTGAATTTGATTTTCAGTAATTTGCTTCCAGGTCTTGGCGAGGCACTAGGCCTTCTTTGGCCATAGCCTTATTGGATCATAAACCCTTTCCATGACAAAGCCTTTTATAGAAAATTCATCTTCAAGTTACTTCTTGAAAGATTTTGGTCTAACTAGTTTAGGTTTTGGATCGGTAGCTTCGGCTAGTTCCACCAAAAAGGCTTCCCTAACTGTAATACCCAATAATTTTCTGGTATTATTATGGATTTTTAGGAATTTTTCTAGTATTTTTCAGAATAAAAATTTGAAAAAAAAAAATTAATGGTCACGGAGAGGTTCGGCCTCGCGACCATGCGGCTGGCCAAGGCCTTTAGCGGGCTCGGCTAACCGGAAGTTCAGGGGTATCAAGCACAAAAAAGGATGGAGAGAAATAATGTTATAGGGTAGTTAGGCCTTTTCATTAAGAGATATATTAACCCCGCTTAAGTCACGTAAGGGGGTTTAGGGCTTGTTGGCGGATGCGTGCGAGAAGAGGGCGAGGGAGGGGCTGTGAAAACAGAGGAAGCCAAGGAGTTCTTCTTCTTCTTCTCTTTCCCCTTCAGTAGAGAGAATCTAGGGTTTCTGTAACGCCCGCCTTTTTATGGGCGTTACGCTAACATACATATACGCATGTGGACTTCTTAATGCAGCGGAATAATTTTAAACTTTATCCCCATGCGTTTAAACCATGCACTTATAACTTAAATCATGTTGCCACATTCTTAGCTATCATTCATAAACATAATGACATGATAAACTTAGCATCATTCTTAAACATGTAGCATCATTCTTAAACATGTTTGCATGGTCATCATATAAAGGGAGTAAGACATGGGATCTTTCTTTTTCTTCTGCCAAGTCATTGCCACACACACACACTTGCCCCTTCCTGCTGCTTCCCTTAGCTAAGGACCTCATACTTGATCTGCGGTATAAGAACATAAGACTATAAGCACATAGGCTTAGTAAGACCCTTTCCTACTCACAAAAATCATACGTCATATCATACATAAACATATGAAACATTCAACATAGCATAACATAATTATCATTGCATAATTCTTAACATGAACGTAAACATATAACATGGCATTCTTTAACATAACATAAGCATGGCATGGTTCTTAACATAACATAAGCATAGTTCTTAACATAACATAAGCATAGCATGGTTCTTAACATAACATAAGCCTAGTTCTTAACATAACATAAGCATAGCATGGTTATTAACATAACATAAGCATAGCATGGTTCTTATCATAACATAAGCATAGTTCTTAACATAACATAAGCATAGTATGGTTCTTAACATAACATAAGCATAGTTCTTAACATAACATAAGCATAGCATGGTTCTTAACATAACATAAGCATAGTTCTTAACATAACATAAGCATAGTTCTTAACATAAAATAAGCATAGCATGGTTCTTAACATAACATAAGCATAGCATGGTTCTTAACATAACATAGATCTACAACATACTTAGCATGGCATAAATCTTAACATACATGAACATGAGACATACTTATACATGACATAATTTTGGGCATACATGAACATGAAACATACTTATCATAGCATGAGATATAAGCATAAGCATAAGCATAAACATACTTACCCTGGCGCGATGCATAACATGGATGTATGCATGAGTCAAATGCATTTACTACATAAGGATGCTTAGTTTTAAAATCATACTTTTAAATGCTTAACATAAACATACATCATTGGGGTCCCCGGCTTGTACCACATACATACATCATAAGCGCGCATCCCTAAGTAAATATGAGGTAGCTAGCCTCAACCTACTAGGGTAAGGACAGCATAGTCGATAGTCCTAGAACCGGGGCGTTCTTAAGGTGCCCATCCCTGTTGCACAGCTTCGGTAGTGCCAGAACCGTGGACAGCTTCGGTAGTCCAGAACCGGGGCGTTCTTAAGGTGCCCATCCCTTGGACCCTTACTTCGGTCCGGTATAAGCCCATTCATAAGGTAAAATACATATGCATACTTCATCATTCATACTTGACATATCATAGGAACAGCTACGGTAGTTCCAGAACCGTGGACAGCTTAGTCCGTAGTCCAGAACTGGGGCGTTCTTAAGGTGCCCATCCCTTAGCATGACATAGACATACTTAACATTTCATCATTCATACTTATCATCATGATGCCTTAAAGGCATGAACATTCATCATCATTCCTCATTTTCATTCATAAGATATGTCATGCTTACATTATTTTTGTCTTAGGCCATGGTTATCATTTTCGTTCATCATCTTCATTCTTAACATAGCATACATACATATCATTCATAACGCATGGCATACATACATAGAATTCATGAGGCATGACTTACATACATATTGTTCGTAAAACATAGCATACATACATGTCATTCCTAAAGCATGGCATACATACATAACATTCATGAGATATGACTTACATACATATTGTTCGTAAAGGATAGCATGCATACATGTCATTCCTAAAGCATGGCATACATACATAACATTCATAATACATGCATGGTTAGGGTACATAGCATACATACGTGTCATTCCTAAAGCATGGCATACATACATAACATTCATAATACATGCATGGTTAGGGTACATAGCATACATACATGTCATTCTTGAGAACTTAACCCAAACCAAGCTCTAAATTAGGGACTTGGCTGAAACCTGAAGGAGGTATAAATCCATAGAAAATTTGCCTAGGTTAAGATTAACATCCTATACCTTGCATATCATGCCATGGAAGACCAATTGAACCCTTGATTGGACTTAACATTAAGCCTTAGCCCTAGTACATGATTTGGCCGAAACCTATAAGGGTAACAAGCCCATAGAAGATTCATATAAGTCACTATTTTCATCCATACTATATCATAGCAAGACATACTAAGCATGCTTGAGGGATTTAAAATTAATCCCTAGCCCTATACTTGATGTGGCCGAAACCCTAGATGGGTTTTAGGGCATCAAAAATTTTCCTAGATCATAATCTATGCCTTACATAACATCATGAAACATTTAAGAGCACAAAAGAGAATTTACATCATCCCTGAGCCTAAGCAATAGCCTTGGCCGAAACCTTTGGGAAGCCATAAGTCCATAGAAAATTCATATACCCCACCATACATCACTTATCTACCATGAGGAAACATTTGGAACCATTAGTGAAGTTTTAACATCATCCCAACCCTAAAGCCATGCCTTGGCCGAAACCCATGGGAACCCTAGCATTAGTTTCCTCAACATATTATTCAATCAAGTTCTTATATCATGAAAACAAATCTTGAAAACTATTATACCACAGGTGAGGGGGTCTTACCTTCCTTGATCTTGCCTATAAACCTCAAAATAGAAGCAAGGAGGAGACCTTCTTGACCATAGAATACTCCTTGACCTTGTAACCTTGTAGGGAACTTTGGACCTTCAAGAGGGGGGTCTTCTTGTGAAGCTTTTCCAAGGTAAAAAAACCCCTTGGTGGGTCTCGGCAAGAAGGAGGAGGAGGAAGGGAGGGGAAGAGCCTTGGTGGAAGAAGGAAAAGAGAAAACAATATCTTAAGTGCCAAAGTCCCTCTTTACTTCTCCATCTCTCTCTTTTATACTAAATGGAGAGGGGCAAGTCAAGTGGCATTTTACCTCTTCTCTTGGTGATTTTCGGCAAGAATAAGGAGGAAGAGAAAGATGGATTTCGGTGGGGTGGAGAAGGAGAAAGAAAATCCATTTATAATGCCCTTTTGTCTCCTTACAAGTGCCTTTTCATTTTCTTCACATGGTGACTCTTCATTTTCCCTAAGCCTTAACCAAAATCCACTTCATTCTCTACTAGCACTCCCTTGCTAGGTGAATTGGTTAGAGCATGCATGGTTGTACAAGAGGTTCAAGGTTCAATCCTTGGTGCATGCTTTTTATTTTTATTTTATTTTTCTTATTTCTGAATATTCCCTAAGACTCACCCATAATCATGCTAATATTCCTAATTAAATTCCATTTATATTTATATTAAATTCTACCTAATTAAAACCCATTTTTGGAGCCCCTATAAGGCCCCTTAGTACTTAGCTTCTCAATTTAAATGGGAAAATCATGGTTAATTGCACTAAGATTTATACTAGTATCTCTACGTTCCTCGAAAATCTATCTAGATATTATCAATATTTTAAAGAAAATATTGAAAGGATTTTACGGGTCGTTACAGTTTCTCCCTAGGGCCAAAGAGTGGAGGTTTCTCACAAGGAAGAAGAGAGGAGTTCTACGCTAGGTTTATACCTCGATTTAGTGAGTTTTCTTCAAGATAAGAGTAAGTAGATCACTCACCTGAAATAGGAGTAGTTTTCGTATGTAAGATCTTGTTGTAGAACCATGTTTTATGATGCATGCGTTAAGATTATGGTTAGCGTGTGTTTTATGTTCTTAAAGATGCATGTTTTTCGTGATAGAAATTTAATTGGTTTAGATTTGGTGTATGTAAGCTAAGCATGATAAGATTTAATTTGTGAAGAGTCCCAAAAATGAGGTTGGGATTAAGGGCACGCAAGGTGCTCGATGAAAGTCCCAAGTAAGAAAGGTAAAGGGTTTTAAGTGTAAAATTTATGCAAAAGTAAGATAGTTGATAAGTATAAGTACTGTAAGTTAGAAAGTATTTTATTTTCAGAAAGTGACATGTACCGGGCAAATGGAAGGCCCACCGAAAGATAGAAAGAAGCTCTAATAAGGTGTGGTGGCTAGCTACCCCACAACCTGTTAGAGAAGCGCGCAATTGGTACATTGATACCATGGTACAATGTCAAGGCCTAAAGAAAGTTGAATATTATTTTCAAGTATATAAGTATTTACAAGTGTTTTAGCTTTGAGTACATGTCTTTATTTCAATAAGTTCACATTGATACATTGCAAGCATGATAAGGAGTAAGAGTAAGGAGGTTAGTGTTTTAATGTATGAGCATGTTAAGGTTGCAAATGTTTTATGCAAGTAATGTTTTCAACATGATTGAGCATGATAAGAATATGAAAGTTTTCCCATGTGCATGTATTTTGGAAGTAAGCATTCTTTGAAATGAACATGTTTATTGTTGATAGCATGGATTTGTGAGTTTAGGATTCACTTACTAAGCATTTTGCTTATTAGTTGCATTTCCTCCTATTGAAGATAAAGGTAAAGAAAAAGCATAAGCTAGGGAGGCGAGCGGGACTTGCATTGATGTTCAGTGGCGGCGGAACCGTGGAAGAGATCGTCGGGTTAAGTCTTGTAGAACATGTGTTTTGGTGTTTTGAATTGGTAGAACGAATGACTTTGTTTAAACCTTGCATAGAGACAAAGTTGGGTACAAACTCTAGTCTAGATTTCACATATTTTGATAGCTTATTACTTCCGCAAAGATCCTAATTGCAAGTTTATGAGTTTGTTTTGGGTTGCTAGAACGTTTATAAAACTAGTGTAGAGTATAGATTTGGAGTTATTTATCTATATACTTGGAAGTGTTGGTGCAGGAAGCACCATATCGAACCTTGTTTTGATATTGGCAAAGGATTCAAAGTTAAGTATTGTGTGTGATCTAATGTTGTTACTCAAGTGTGCAGAGATAATGTCCTAGCGAAGGAATGCTAGGCATCTGGTGAAGGACTGCCAGTATCCAAGCCCTAGCGAAGGACTGCTAGGCACCTGGCGAAGGACTGCCAGGATACAAAGCCCTAGCGAAGGACTGCTAGGCAACTGGCGAAGGACTGCTAGGCACTTGGCGAAGGACTGCCAGTATCCAAGCCCTAGCGAAGGACTGCTAGGCAACTGGCGAAGGACTGCCAGTATCCAAGACCTAGCGAAGGACTACTAGGCACCGGGCGAAGGACAGCTCGGCATCCAAGACCTGGCAAAGGACCGCGAGGCAAAAGACCAACCAGAGGAACGGTTGGCATCAGGTACACTCTCCCGAGAGGAGTAGGTGAGGACGCGTTCCCCGTCGAGGGAACAGTAGGCGTCGGTTCGACCTAGGGTTCCATTTTGGAAACCCAAAGTCAGAACCAAGACAGCTAAGGCTGTATAAACTAATAATTTATTATTTTATTGTGTTTTGGACTAACCCTAGATGCAGGACCGAAGGAACGTGTGTCTGCAGCTCAGAGAGTCTCAAAGGAATGAGGCAACAGCTGACCAGGGCGCCCGGAGTGTCCCTGGCGCCCCCAAGGTGAACACAAAACACAAAACCCAAAGAGCAGGCTTCGCAGCTCTCTCCCGGGCGCCCCCGTGCTCCCGGGCGCCCCCGTTGCTCCCAGGCGCCCCCTGCGCTGCGGGCGCCCCCAGTGACAGCCACCGAAGCAGCTCCCCTCGAAACCAAAAAGATAGAAGTTTGACCCGGTCAATCCGGGCGCCCCAAACGCTCCGGGCGCCCCAGTCAAAGCTGATCCCGAAATTGAAGAGATTAGAAGCGACCGAGACATTTCCGGATCAAATGCCACGTGGGGGGGCGCCCCCGACGTCCCGGGCGCCCCCAGGCCCTATATAAAGGGCCCTCGACCCCAAGCTTCGACAACACTTCCTATCAACGCTTCTACGCTCTTCCGCTCTCGCGCCTTGCTCCGGAAACCTCCCAACTCGAGCCCACGACGTCCCGCTGCTCCGAAAAAGTCATCCTTCATCGGACGTCGGTAAAAAGAAGAGCTTTCTTTTTTTTAAGTTTACTATACTGAATTTGTAAATAAATATTTGTAAACTTTCATTGCGCCTCATATAGAATTGCCCAAAGTAAACGGTCAACGACCGTGGGCCTTGGAGTAGGAGTCGACCTAGGCTCCGAACCAAGTAAAACCACCTGTGTCTGTGTGTGTTTTTAATTTAATCTTCCGCTACGCATTCTCTTTTTAAATCCGAATGATTTCCGATATTCACCCCCCCTCTATCGGTTCTCTCGATCCAACAAGTGGTATCAGAGCGGGGAAGCTCAAATTTGGTGTAACCACCAATTTGAGAGTTTTTCGGATTTACGAAATTCTTTTCATTTTATTTTTTTTCTTTTTTTGTTAATCAACACCACTCGATTAGTTCCGTCTTTTTCAATTTTGAATTCTAATTTTTTTTGCCACAAGTCAGAATTGATAAAACGAACAACTTTTGAAAATTTGTCATAAAATTTTTTTTATTATTATTTTAATATTTTTCTTGAAAATCGTGCTAAGCAAATTTTTTCCTAAATATTAAATTCCTATTTTTTCATCATTAATCAGAATTGACAAAATCAACATTTTCAAAAATTTATCATAAATTTTTTTTATTATTTCACCTCGAAATTCGTGCATCATTTATTTTGGGCAAATTTTTTTCTCCCGTACTACTAATCCAAGACCAAGTCTTGGTACATTTCTATTTTCTCTTTTTGTGTGCAAGATTTATCGTTAATGGCCAATCAAGAATGGAACAGTGCACGTCCACCACTTTTCTCTGGGGAAAATTTCAACACCTGGAGAAATCTAATGGAATCCCACCTGAAGGCCAATCTGGAACTTTGGTTGATAATCCAAACGGGGTTCACGTTCCCCACAGAAGAAGGAACATCGATCACTTGGGATAAATTGGACGAACCAACTTTGAGGAAGATCGAGACTGATGCCAGGGCAACAGTAATCTTACATTGCGGCCTGACCAAAGAAGAACTGAAGCGGGTCGGATCCTTCAACTGTGCCAAAGAGATGTGGGAAAAACTAATCAATCTACACGAAGAGAGCTCTGATGTTGAGATCTTAGAAGCTCAAGAACAAGTAGCTGAGATTGACTTAACACCCAACGTTGAAATCAAACCAGAGTCAAACGACGAGTTTACTGTGACAAAAATGGTAACCAATTTTGAATTTTTTCCAGAATTACAATTAAATAATCAGACTGATACTATAATGGTCGAGGAAGGTATAAGTTCAAATGCAGGAAAAACTCCAAAGAAGAAACTTCAACCTGTACCTGAGTCTGACTCAGACTCGGAATCAGAAGACAGTAAAGAAGATCGACCCAAACTAGTCCGATTAGCTCGTGATCATTACAAGAGTACTGGACAAACGATCGGGAAAGGTAAGTCTTCAATATTTGAAAATCTAATACTTATCTCAAATAACATGATTGATTCAAATAAATTAGTTAAGGTTAATATATTTGAAAACTTAATTCATAACCATGCTGATTTCAAGAAAACAGAGTTTTATTTCGATTATGATGTAACGTAGATCATTTTTGTCTCGTTTGCTTTAATTGTGTGTTGCATTTTATTTTATTTTATTTTATGTTGCTTAGAATTAGGATTGGTTAGTTTAAGGACTAAAACGATTAACTAAAATTTGAACAACATAGTATTGGGTGGCGGTGAGATGATAGTATGTTAGGGAAGCCAATTCTAATAAGGTCAAGTATACTTTACTTGGTCTCTTTAGACTGGTGAAACTAGCCGAAGCTACCGATCCAAGACCCAAACTAGTTAGACCAGAAGTTACCAAAAAGTAATTTTGAAGATGAAATTTCACTAAAAGGCTTTGTCTAGGAAAGGGTTGATGATCCAATAAGGCTACGGCTAAAGAAGGCCTTGTGCCTTGCCAAGACCTGGAAGCCAATTTTTGAAATTCAAATTCAATTTACTGTTTGTTAAATTCGAATCTAACACAAATTTTCAGTTAATTTTAGAATCAAATATCTCTTTTCAAAACAAATTTAAATTGGGTTTAAAAAAAATTAATTTAACTTTTCAAAATCAATCATGGCCTTTTCAAAATAAATCTTTCTATTAAATATGCATCTCACAAAACAGTTAAGGATATCCTGTTTTGTCACTTAGAAATGGGTGAGATGCTTAGGACCTTAAAGTTGAGTCCAACCCAACCAACTAATTCAGATTAAATCAAATCTTAATTAAATCTTAATTAAATCAATTAAATCTTAATTAAATCAATTAAATCCAATTAAATCTTAATTAAATCAATTAAATCTTAATTAAATCAATTAAATTCAATTAAATCTTAAATCAATTAAATCTTAATTAAATCAATTAAAATCAATTAAATCTTAATTAAATCAATTAAATCTTAATTAACTCAATTAAATCAAATTCAAATTAATTCAATTAAATCAAATTTAAAATTCAAATATAATTTAACTGAACAAACATAACCCTCTAAATTTTAATTTTCTTAAAAATCAAATTTAACATTTTAAACTAAGGTTTAATTAACCATTCTTTCAAAATTAAATATTTGTCTCACACAACCCATAAGGTTAACATGTTTTACCACATAGAACTGGATGAGACATCTAGGACCTAAAAGCATAAATATCTATTTTTCAAATTAATTCAGTTTACTGTACCCTACTTTTCATCTCTATTTTTTTTTAAATTTCATGTTAAATATCACAATAAACGCTTCTTAAAAGTCAACTGAGTCAAACAAAGTCAAGATGCTATTAATTGATCAAACATAGTCAACTCATAGTCAAACCTGCTCAACACTGAAACCCCTTCAGGAACTTAGATAAAAGTCAGATTGTGTCGGATACAGGGGGAGTTTCTTTTAATACTTTTCGAAAAATTTATATGCTCTAAATCTTACTATCATCTCGATAAGGTTTTCAAAAATTGATTCAAAAATCTTCATATACTACTATGTGTTTGAAAAATTATCAACATTTCAAAATATCTTTTCGAAAACTGTGTTATCATTTCAAGTTATGTTTTCAAAAATGTATCTCCTTGAAAGTTATCATACTCAGAAGGTTGGTCAAAATTATTCTTTTGATTTTAATAAACTCTAAAGACACAGAGGAAGGTCCACTTGATGATCTATAAGGACTCCTAGGATGTGTCAAATTTAGAGGGAGTTTGAGTCAAAAGAAATTATTTCTGACAATCATTTTTCAAAATTATTAGATAATTCTTATAGTTTGAATCAAACCTTAAAGACTCAGAGGAAGATCGCTTATAGTCAACAAGCTTCCTAGGACCGGGTCAAGCTCAGGGGGAGATTAAATTAAAAGAATTATTAAAGATTTTTTAAAAATTATATGTTTTCATGCACTGCAACTTTAAAATCCTGTTGAAAACATAAATAAAATGTCTTTCAAAATACTACTCTTATACTATCACTTTTAAAATTTTGCTTGACTTTAGAATACTTTTGAAAATAATATTAAAACTTTTCAAAAGTACTTCTTAAAAATACATAACATCTTTCAAAAGTACTACTATTTTTCAAAAGTACTAATACTTTCCAAGGCACTAATGGTTACAAAGTACGATTTTTTTTTCGGTTTCAAAAGTGCAATTTAAGCTTCTTTCAAGGATTATACTAAGTATTTTTTGTTTTCAAAACCCATAGGCTCTGATACACAAACTTTCTCTTATATATTTCTTTATTGATATATGGCCAAGGGGGAGAGAAAGAAAGAGAAAAAGGATGTTTTTTTTTAAAACAAAAATCTCTAAGTATCTAAGTGTTTCAAATTTTTTAAGTGAAATTTTCCTTAGTAAACAAGATTTGTCTGAGCAAAACTTTTTGAAAATTTTGGCAAATATTTCTAAGTAAAGTCTTCTTTGGGGGAAAACTTGCCTAGAAATTTCTTAAGAATTATGTTTTTCAAAATGCACAAAGTGTTTCCAAGTAAATTCGTCTAAATGTGCAAAATTTTCTTTAGTAAACAAATTTTGTCCAAACTCTAAAAGTTGAACTTTTTTTTGGAAATTTGGCTTCAAGAATGGAAAATTTGCCTAAGTAAATTTTTTTTGTAAAGTCTTGTAAGTAAAAGTTTTTTTAACAAAATTTAGGTTTGCAAAACCCTTCAAAATTTTACCTTGTCCACCCATGTTTGTTTTTGATATATGTCAAAGGGGGAGAAAAGGTCAAAGTTAAGTTATGTGGTCAAAGTTAAGTTAAGTGTTTTATAACACAATTATTCAGGGGGACTATGAGAAATTTTTTTTAGACTGTTCAGAAGAAATTTTTTTTGGTTTTAGACTGTTCAGAATTGCTATATTTTTTGGTTTTAGACTGTTCAGAATTGCTATATTTCATTGCTCCTAACTGTCTTTTCTGAACTGCTATAAGTTTTCACTTAACTTTGAATTGTGTTGCCATAAATCAAAAAGGGGGAGAATGTTGGTGCAGGAAGCACCATATCGAACCTTGTTTTGATATTGGCA
Source organism: Boesenbergia rotunda (assembly GCA_024364735.1). NCBI lineage: Eukaryota > Viridiplantae > Streptophyta > Magnoliopsida > Zingiberales > Zingiberaceae > Boesenbergia > Boesenbergia rotunda. The sequence continues at coordinate 141,402 of JAGFNQ010002676.1, forward strand.
AAGGATTCAAAGTTAAGTATTGTGTGTGATCTAATGTTGTTACTCAAGTGTGAAGAGACAAAGTCCTAGCGAAGGAATGCTAGGCATCTGGTGAAGGACTGCTAGTATCCAAGCCCTAGCGAAGGACTGCTAGGCACCTGGCGAAGGACTGCCAGTATCCAAGCCCTACCGAAGGACTGCTAGGCAACTGGCGAAGGACTGCCAGTATCCAAGACCTAGCGAAGGACTGCTAGGGACCGGGCGAAGGACAGCTTGGCATCCAAGACCTGGCAAAGGACCGCGAAGCAAAAGACCAACCAGAGGAACGGTTGGCATCTGGTACACTCTCCCGAGAGGAGTAGGTGAGGACGCGTTCCCCGTCGAGGGAACAGTAGGCGTCGGTTCAACCTAGGGTTCCATTTTGGAAACCCAAAGTCAGAACCAAGACAGCTAAGGCTGTATAAACTAATAATTTATTATTTTATTATGTTTTGGACTAACCCTGGATGCAGGACCGAAGGAACGTGTGTCTGCAGCTCAGAGAGTCTCAAAGGAATGAGGCAACATCTGACCAGGGCACCCGGAGTGTCCCGAGCGCCCCTAAGGTGAACACAAAACACAAAACCCAAAGAGCAAGCTTCGCAGCTCATCTCCCGGGCGCCCCCCGTGCTCCCGGGCTCCCCCGTTGCTCCCGGGCGCCCCTGCGCTACGAGCGCCCCCAGTGACAGCCACCGAAGCAGCTCCCATCGAAGCCAAAAAGATAGAAGTTTGACCCGGTCAATCCGGGCGCCCCGAGTGCTCCGGGCGCCCCGGTCAAAGCTGATCCCGAAATTGAAGAGATCAGAAGCGACCGAGACATTTCCGGATCAAATGCCACATGGGGGGTACCCCCGACATCCCAGGCGCCCCCAGGCCCTATATAAAGGGCCCTCGACCCCAAGCTTCGACAACACTTCCAATCAACGCTTCTACGCTCTTCCGCTCTCGCGCCTTGCTCCGGAAACCTCCCAACTCGAGCTGACGACGTCCCGCTGCTCCGAAAAAGTCAACCTTCATCGGACGTCGGTAAAAAGAAGAGCTTTCTTTTTGTTAAGTTTACTATACTGAATTTGTAAATAAATATTTGTAAACTTTCATTGCGCCTCATATAGAATTGCCCAAAGTAAACGGTCAACGACCGTGGGCCTTGGAGTAGGAGTCGACCTAGGCTCCGAACCAAGTAAAACCACCTGTGTCAGTGTGTGTTTTTAATTTTAATCTTCCGCTACGCATTCTCTTTTTAAATCCGAACGATTTTCGATATTCACCCCCCCTCTATCGGTTCTCTCGATCCAACAGGAAGGTGTATGAATTATGGATCATTGAAAGGTTTTCGCAGGGCTGAAATTGAAGTTTCCAGGCGTGCCAGTCGACTGGTGCAGATACCAGTCGACTGCCAAATCGAACAGAACCTTCTGTTCAATATGGCAGTCGACTGCCAAGAAACCAGTCGACTGGCATATCGAGTAGAACCTTCTGTTCAATGCACCAGTCGACTGGCCTTATAGCAGTCGACTGGTACCATTGAAAAGAAAATGTTGTAGGGCAGATGGTTAGTGCTTCAGTTTTACAACTAAGAGGTCTAGGGTTCAAATCCTTGCAGAGCATTTAAAATGAAAGTTTTTTTTATAAGAAAAAAATTCAGAGCAAGTTGAGGGAAGTCAAGTAGTTGTAACCTAAGGCTAAGAATAAGGTAAAGTTAAGGTTAAGTAAAAGTGGCGTCCGCTTTAAGGGAGAGAAGTTAAGGCGGGTCGTCACAGAGTGGTATCAGAGAAAAAGGTTCCACCCCTCCGCAACACTGACATCAAGCATCAATCCTGCCGCCTGCCAAGTAAGAAGTTCATATGTTGTAGTTTTTGTATACTTTTCATTATTGACTGCTAGTATCAGTAAGTGAAAGATGATAAGGAAGTATGTTAGTATTATTATATGCTATTATGTGCATGATCAGTATATGCTATATGAGTAAGATGACATGATATGACATATCATGATATGAGTATGATGATATGAGAATGATGATAGTGAAGTAATGTAATGTCCTTAGTGAAGTAATGTCATTATTCTCTTTATGAGATAATAGTAAGAGAATGACAAGTTGACGTCCTAGAAAGGCTCAAAACGAGGAGTGAGCTTCTAGAAGGTAAAAGGCAGAGTCAGTACCACAACCAAATCTCTTAGAGGTGGTGGCGCAGTTAGAAAAATAGTTAACAGAACAACAGCAAATTATTACCACCTTAATGGCTAACCAGCAGGCTGCTCCCATTACTCCGCCGGTGGAGAATATAGTAGCACCAGTTGTGACCGAAGATCCATCGGTTACATCTGTAGTCCCAGCAAGGGGGGTACGACAAGAAGTATACCTCATCTAGTGGCAGATATTGAAGCCAGGGAACTTCTCATGCACAATCGAACCATGGGATGCTCAAGCATGGTTCAAGTCTTTAGAAAGCATAGTAGAGCTACTGGACTGGCCTGAAGTAGAGAAGATAAAGTGTCCATTTTTCTGCCTTACGGGAGATGCGAGAATATAGTGGGAGAGAGTCAAGGCCAAGAGAAATGCCAGCCAGATGACATGGGCCGACTTCGAGACTGAGTTCTTCGAAGAATACTTTCACATGCGAGTAACCAACAAGCACTATGATGAATTCATGGAGTCCAGACAAGGAGAACTATCCGTGGATGAAGCAGTGAAGATGTTTAAGCGGTTAGCTCATCTGTGCCCAGAGCTAGTTAGCACTGAAAAAGAAAGAGTCAGGCTAATGCTGAAAATGTGAAGGCTTGAGATAGCGTTAAATATGGCTAGCGGTGTTAAGAGGCCGTAACCCTCTGAAGAACTGATAAGTAGTGCTTTGATCACTGAGCACTACTTAAACAGTACAAAGGCCACCAGAAATGTTGAACGATGAAGTTCTTAACAACCTTTCCTTCGGGAGAGGTCATGGCATCTACTCAGTGGCTACAAGCTGTATTAATTCAAATTTCCAACCGAGAGCTCTATAATGATTTAGTAGTCCTTGAGATGAAGGATTTCGATCATTTTAGGGATGGATTTCTTGAGCAAGTATAGTGCCTCTAATGAATGCCGCAAAAGAAAAGTCAAGTTCACACCAGAAGCAGAACCTCCATTTGAGTTTATTGGACCCAAAGAGAAAGACAAAAAGGTTCTTATCTACCTTACAAGCTCAGAGAATGTTAGATAATGGATGTTCTGGTTATTAGCGCATATAGTAGATGCAAGGCAAAGAGAAGAGTTAAAGTAAAAAGAGGTACGGGTAGTCTGTGACTATCCGGAGGTGTTTCCTGAAGAGTTACTAGGACTCCCTCCCAATCGAAAAATTGAATTTGAAATTGAGTTGGTTCCAGGAACCAACCCAATTTCAAAGGCACCTTATCGCATGGCACTAGCAGAACTGAAAGAGCTGCAAGAACAGTTACAAGGGTTTCTCGACAAGGGTTTCATCCGCCCTAGTCATTCACCCTGGGGAGCTCCTGTGTTGTTCGTCAAGAAGAAAGATGGATCCATGCGAATGTGCATAGATTATCGAGCCTGGAATAAGGTAACCATCAAGAACAAATATCCCTTGCCAAGGATAGATGATTTATTCGATCATTTGAAGGGAGCCACGGTGTTCTCCAAAATAGATCTACGATCAGGTTATCATTAACTCAAGGTGAAGGAGAGTGATGTGCCAAGGACTGCTTTCAGTACAAGATATGGGCACTACGAGTTTGTGGTCATGCCCTTTGGAGTGACAAACGCCCCTGCGACATTTATGGATCTAATGAATAGAGTGTTCAAGGATTTTCTGGACAAGTTCGTCATTGTCTTTATTGATGATATCCTAGGGTATTCAAAGACTCAGCAAGAACATGTCGAACACCTGAAGATGGTATTGCATGTAACGCTCGCTTTTTTTTTCCTAAAGCGGCGTTACGCTAACATACTTAAGGCATGTAACATCATACTGCAGCGGAATAACTTAAACATTACATATACATGCCCCTACTACCATCCCTAATATAATGACATGGAACTTCACATATGAACATCATGCTTAATCATCATATCATAACATGCTTAACATCATACCATAAGGTTCATATCATATCATACTGGGCATCTTATCATATAGTTCCATAAGTCACTATTCGAGCATATAGGTAGTCAAAATAAAGTTCTTAGCATAAAAGGTTATCGCATTTGATTTCATGGGCCAAGTCACCAACACACACATACTTCAGGCCCTCCTGCTGCTTCCTCGTTATCCCCTTGCATGATCTGCGGTATAAGGAAAGAAGACTATAAGCACACAGGCTTAGTAAGTATCTTTCCTACTCACTAAAATCATTCGTCATTCATTCATAATCATATGGAACATAAGCATCATAAGCATTTCTATCATAGCATAAAGCATAAACATAGGCATAAATCTAATTGAACATTCTTATCATGGCATAAAGTATAAGCATAGGCATAAGCATAAGTAAACATTCTAAGCATGGCATCATATGTGGCATGAACATAAGCATAAGATGTAAATCAACCATAGGCATACTTTCTAGCATATCAAGCATAGACATCGTAAACATTCTAAGCATGGCATGATACACGGCATAACATAACTTAATAAACTTTCCTAGCATGGTATGAGACATGGCATAAATATAAACATAAGATATAAACCAACCTATATGGCATAAACATAGGCATACATTCTAGGATATCATAAGAGCATTTTCTTACCCTAATCATAACATGGATCATTCATTCTCATACATATCTTTTAACATGGAGCATAAGCATAACATATCATTATCATAACATAATGCATAACATGTATGAATGCATGGGTGGAATGCATATACATATATGGATGCTTAGTTTAAAATCATACTTTTCATGAACATACTTTTTCATAAACATACTTTTTTCATAATGAATGTATGGGCAATGCATATATATCATAAGGATGCTTAATCTTTTAAAAACATACTTTTTATTTCTTAACATAATCATCATAACATCATTTGGGGTCCCCGGCTTGTACCACATACATACATCATAGCGCGCATCCCTAGTAAATCCAAGGTAGCTAGCCCCGACCTACTAGGGTAAGGACAGCATAATCGGTAGTCCCCGAACCGAGGCACTTCTTAAGGAGCCCATCCCTGTTGCACAGCTCCGGTAGTGCCAGAACCGTGGACAGCTGCGGTAGTCCATAACCGGGGCGTTCTTAAGGTGCCCATCCCTTGGACCCATACTTCGGTCCGGTACAAGCCCATACATAAAGTAAAAATACTTTTCATGCTTCATCATTCATAAGCCATTCATAGCATACTTATCATGACATCATTCTTATCATTAACATGATCATAACATACTTGTCATAACATCATTCTTATCATGCATAACCATGGCATATCATTCATAAACATGGCATATCATTCGTAAACATGGCATATCATTCATAACATGGCATATCATTCATAAGCATAGCATATCATGTATAACCATGGCATATCATTCATAAACATGGCATATCATTCATAACATAGCATATCATTCATAAACATAAATCACATCTTACCATAGGGCCATTGGGACCCTTACTTGGAATAAATCTTAACTCTTATCCTATTAACCCTTATTGGCCGAAACATATGGAGTCCCATGGCCATGTGAGAATTCACACAATCACCATCCATCATCCTTATATCATGGCAACACATAAACATAAGTTGGAGTTAAAGACTCAACCCTAACCCTTGGGTCCTTGGGGTTAGCCGAACCATATGAGGCCTATAGGGTGCTCCAAAAATTCTCAAAATTTATACTTAACTTCTAAACATCATCAGGGAACATTAAATAACATTATCATGATTTTTAACATATTTATAGACATTTACATCATGGTGGCCGAAACCCATAATCATAGGGACCTTGGTTTTGTCCCTTTCCTGTTGGCCGAAACCCTAGAGTATCCTAGGGTACTCCAAAAATTCCCAAAAATTACACTTAACTTCTAAACATCATAAGGGAACATCAAATAACATTATCATGATTTTTAACATATTTATAGACATTTACATCATGGTGGCCGAAACCCATAATCATAGGGACCTTGGTTTTGTCCCTTTCCTGTTGGCCGAAACCCTAGAGTATCCTAGGGTACTCCAAAAATTCCCAAAAATTGCAATTAACTTCTAAACATAATAAGGGAACATAAAATAATATTATCATGATTTTTAACATATTTCCAGACATTTAAAACATGGTGGCCGAAACCCTTGAACTTAAGGTTCTGGGTTTTGCTTCTTTCATGTTGGCCGAGACCCTAGGATGTCCTAGGTTACTCCAAAAATCCCTAAAAATTTCAATTAACTTCTAAACATCATAAGGGAACATAAAATAATATTATCATGATTTTTAACATATTTTTAGACATTTAAAACATGGTGGACGAAACCCTTGAACTTAAGGTTCTGGGTTTTGCATCTTTCATGTTGGCCGAGACCCTAGGGTGTCCTAAGGTACTCCAAAAATCCCTAAAAATTGCAATTAACTTCTAAAAATCATAAGGGAACATCAAATAATATTATCATGATTTTTAACATATTTTCAGACTTTTAAAACATGGTGGCCGAAACCCTTGAACTTAAGGTTCTGGGTTTTGCTTCTTTCATGTTGGCCGAGACCCTAGGGTGTCCTAGGGTACTCCAAAAATCCCTAAAAATTGAAGTTAACTTCTAAACATCATAAGGGAACATAAAATAATATTATCATGATTTTTATCATAATTTTGGACCTTTAAAACATGCTGTCCGAAACCTTTGAACATAGGAACCTTGATTTTTGTTTCCCTTCAACATTAAATCCGAAACTCACCCATATATCAAGCCAAAAATCATGGAAAACATTGGTAACTATTATACCACAGGTGAGGGAGTCTTACCTTAGATTTCTTGATTTTTAGACCTTGGATGGAAAGAAGAAAGAAGACTTGACCACACCTAGCCCTTAGAACCTTGAGAAGACCTTAGATCTTGGAGAAGGAGAGCTTTTGTGGAGTTTTCTCAAGGGAGAATTCCTCCTTGTGTGCTCGGCAAGAATGGAGAAGGAAGAGAGGAGCAAATGCAATTGATGACATGAAGAATGAAACTCCCAAACCCCCTTATTAATCAACCATTAAGGTGGTGAATGAAGAGTTTTCCATGGCCCTTCATCTTCTTCTACCATTTAACCACCATTCACTTCCTTTCCTCACAAGAATTCCTTGCTAGGTGAGTTGGTTAAAGCATTCATTGTTGTACAAGAGGTCCAAGGTTCAATCCTTGTCCCATACACCTTTATTTTTTATTTTATTTAATCCTTTTTCTTATTTTTGAAAATTTCCCTTATATTTCGAAAATTCTCCAAAAATCACCCATAATTATGCCAATATTCCTAAATAAAATTCTTTTATATTTATATTAATTTTTACCCAATTTATATAAATTTTACCTAATTAATACTCATTTTTGGAGCACTTTTAAAGCTCATTAGTACCTAGTTTTCTCAATTTAAATGAGAAAACATGGATTTCTAGGCCCAATTTTACATAATTATTTCTGGGCCCCTCGAAAAATTATCTAGACATGCTCAATATTTTAAGAAAATATTAAGAGANCTTTCTTCCCAAATCTTGTCACCCCTTTCATAGGAGCTACTTTAAGAAATACCAAATCTCCAACATTAAATTCCAATGGTCTGCGCCGGACATCGGCATAACTCTTCTGCCGGCTCTGAGCAGTTTCTATCCGTTGTCGAATATTTTGAATAGCTCGGGTGGCGCTGTCAATAACATCCGTTGTAAGCCCCATCTCTTTCTTTTCACCACCCTCGTACCAATATATCGGAGACCTACATCTCCTCCCATACAAGGCTTCATAAGGTGCCATTCCTATAGTAGCTTGGTAGCTATTGTTGTAAGCGAATTCCGCCAAGCATAGATATCGACACCAATTTATCATCTATGCCCCAACTTATTACTCCGAAGCTCTTCTCAATTGGGACTGATTTCCAAGTCTCTGCTTCTCACATACATCTTTTATCTGTATTAAACTAAATGAAAATTACGATTAGTATTATATGATTCTCTTTTATTTGGACACGACAAGAATTCTGATTATATTTCACTTACTAATAAATTATATTAAATATTCATTGCCTAACTCTACCCATCAGAATCTAAAAGAAAATACCACTTACACTTGTATGAAAGATGATTTGGAGTATTCATTTCATTGTTTTCGCTCAATCTAAATTACTTTACTGTCTATTCTTTACTGTTCTCATGAACTGTTACTATCATAATTTAACCACATATTATACTAAACTTTTAACTTTCTGTTATATCTTTCCCATAGTCTTCTTTCACGTATCCAAATACCTTTTTCTCATTTATCAGCCATGCTTTCTCCACACTAATCGCAAAATCACATTCTTATGATCTCCGTATTTTACTTCTCTATCAAGAATTTATAAAATATCCCTATATCGATCTTCTCCAAAATCCATACCTTATTAGATCGTTTCACCTAGTAGGTTTGCTTGAAAGGAAGTTCTTACTACATTCTTGCCCTGATAACACTAACCTCTAGTTCCTTCATATAGAGTTATAGCTAAGGTCCTATTCGCTGATCTCTATCACGCCTTCTTTTGCATATCTAGTTCTTACTCTCTTTCATTCCTGTATCAAGAATATTACCCTATGGCTACTACTATATATATATCTGCTTGAAAATTTCAATAACTTAACACATTAATCTATTCCTAATAGATATACATCTCTAAGTCCTCATTTCATATCCACTACAATCTCTTAGAATACCTATACCAAATACTCTACTCCCTTAATACTACAGTTAATAAGTCTCCGTTAATAACGCACCATCCTTTCTTTACTGCTATGCTCATCACTAAATATTAACATACACCTTTTATCAGCAGTACAAACATGCTTTGGTCCACCACTTTTCTTAATTCCAACCAGTCATGACACTCATACAGATAATGTCCTCATTACTTTACACGTTCCTCCTCTCACATCTACTTGCTCTCCTTTTCCGATTTACTCTGTTTTGCCACCACTCAATCATTTCCTATATCCATCCTACCTGACGGTAGCTCCTTAAGTTAAATCTCTACGGATCACCCTCGCTCTCTATAAAATACAAGTAAGGCTACTATAAGTGATTGCTATTCCTACCCCTATATTCTTCTAAATATCTAATTCTTAAAATAAGATAAAGCATCATTAGTCGTTACTTATCGTAACGTACTTTTCATCATCAATACCGTTCATACTTGCATATTCTATAGTCATAGGTATCATCATTCTAGAACCATAATAGAACATAAAATACACTTAAAGGTACTTACTTGGAAGCTACAGGAAGAGGGCTTGATGTGTGTGTAGTGAGATGGTAACTGCTCTGATACCAACCTGTAACGCCCGCTTTTTTTTTTTCCTAAAGCGGCGTTACGCTAACATACTTAAGGCATGTAACATCATACTGCAGCGGAATAACTTAAACATTACATATACATGCCCCTACTACCATCCCTAATATAATGACATGGAACTTCACATATGAACATCATGCTTAATCATCATATCATAACATGCTTAACATCATACCATAAGGTTCATATCATATCATACTGGACATCTTATCATATAGTTCCATAAGTCACTATTCGAGCATATAGGTAGTCAAAATAAAGTTCTTAGCATAAAAGGTTAATGCATTTGATTGCATGGGCCAAGTCACCAACACACACATACTTCAGGCCCTCCTGCTGCTTCCTCGTTATCCCCTTGCATGATCTGCGGTATAAGGAAAGAAGACTATAAGCACACAGGCTTAGTAAGACTCTTTCCTACTCACTAAAATCATTCATCATTCATTCATAATCAAATGGAACATAAGCATCATAAGCATTTCTATCATAGCATAAAGCATAAACATAGGCATAAATCTAATTGAACATTCTTATCATGGCATAAAGTATAAACATAGGCATAAGCATAATTAAACCTTCTAAGCATGGCATCATATGTGGCATGAACATAAGCATAAGATGTAAATCAACCATAGACATACTTTCTAGCATATCAAGCATAGACATCGTAAACATTCTAAGCATGGCATGATACATGGCATAACATAACTTAATAAACTTTCCTAGCCTGGCATGAGACATGGCATAAATATAAACATAAGGTATAAACCAACCTATATGGCATAAACATAGGCATACATTCTAGGATATCATAAGAGCATTTTCATACCCTAATCATAACATGGATAATTCATTCTCATACATATCTTTTAACATGGAGCATAAGCATAACACATCATTATCATAACATAATGCATAACATGTATGAATGCAGGGGTGGAATGCGTATACATAGGGATGCTTAACTTTTAAACATACTTTGAAAATGCTTAAACATCATCATCATAACATTTGGGGTCCCCGGCTTGTACCACATACATACATCATAGCGCGCATCCCTAGTAAATCCGAGGTAGCTAGCCCCGACCTACTAGGGTAAGGACAGCATAGTCGGTAGTTCCCGAACCGAGGCATTCTCAAGGAACCCATCCCTGTTGCACAGCTCCGGTAGTGCCGGAACCGTGGACAGCTCCGGTAGTCCAGAACCGGGGCGTTCTTAAGGTGCCCATCCCTTGGACCCATACTTGGGTCCGGTACAAGCCCATTCATAAAGTAAAATACTTTGCATGCTTCATCATTCATAAGACATTCATAGCATACTTATCATGGCATCATTCTTATCATGAACATGATCATAACATACTTGTCATAACATCATTCTTATCATGCATAACCATGGCATATCATTCATAAACATGGCATATCATTCATAAACATGGAACATCATTCATAACATGGCATATCATTCATAAGCATAGCATATCATGTATAACCATGGCATATCATTCATAAACATAAATCACATCTTACCATAGGGCCATTGGGACCCTTACTTGGAATAAATCATAACTCTTATCCTATTAACCCTTATTGGCCGAAACTTTTGGAGTCCCAAGGCCATGTGATATCTCACACAATCACCATCCTTCATCCTTATATCATGGCAACACACATAAACATATGCTTGAAGTTAAAGACTCAACCCTAACCCTTGGGTCCTTGGGGTTGGCCGAACCATATGGCCTCTAGGGTGCTCCAAAAATTCCCAAAATTTATAATTAACTTATAAACATCATCAAGGAGCATTAAATAACATTATTATGATTTTTAACATGTTTATAGACATTTAAATCATGGTGGCCGAAACCCATAAACATAGGGACCTTGGTTTTGTCCCTTTCATGTTGGCCGAAACCGTAGAGTGTCCTAGGATACTCCAAAAATTCCCAAAAATTATTCTTAACTTCTAAACATCATAAGGGAACATCAAATAATATTATCATGATTTTTAACATAATTATAGACATTTAAATCATGGTGGCCGAAACCCATTAACATAGGGACCTTGGTTTTGTCCCTTTCATGTTGGCCGAAACCCTAGAGTGTCCTAGGGTACTCCAAAAATTCCCAAAAATTAAACTTAACTTCTAAACATCATAAGGGAACATAAAATAATATTATCATGATTTTTAACTTATTTATAGACATTTACATCATGGTGGCCGAAACCCATAATCATAGGGACCTTGGTTTTGTCCGTTTCCTGTTGGCCGAAACCCTAGAGTGTCCTAGGGTACTCCAAAAATTTCCAAAAATTACACTTAACTTCTAAACATCATATGGGAACATCAAATAACATTATCATGATTTTTAACATATTTCTAGACATTTAAAACGTGGTGGCCAAATCCCTTGAACTTAAGGTTTTGGGTTTTGCTTCTTTCATGTTGGCCGAGATCCTAGGGTGTCCTAGGGTACTCCAAAAATCCATAAAAATTGAAATTAACTTATAAACATCATTAGGGAACATAAAATAATAATATCATGATTTTTAACATATTTTTAGATATTTAAAACATGGTGGCTGAAACCCTTGAACTTAAGGTTCTGGGTTTTGCTTCTTTCATGTTGGCCGAGACCCTAGGGTGTCTTAGGGTCTCCAAAAATCCCTAAAATTGCAGTTAACTTCTAAACATCATAAGGGAACATCAAATAATATTATCATTATTTTTAACATATTTTTAGACATTTAAAACATGGTGGCCGAAACCCTTGAACTTAAGGTTCTGGGTTTTGCTTCTTTCATGTTGGCCGAGACCCTAGGGTGTCCTAGGGTACTCCAAAAATCCCTAAAAATTTCAGTTAACTTCTAAACATCATAAGGAAACATGAAACAATATTATCATGATTTTTAGCATAATTTTGGACCTTTAAAACATGCTGTCCGAAACCTTTGAACATAGGAACCTTGATTTTTGTTTCCCTTCAACATTAAATCCGAAACTCACCGATATATCAAGCCAAAAAATCATGGAAAACATTGGTAACTATTATACCACAGGTGAGGGAGTCTTGCCTTAGATTTCTTGATTTTTAGACCTTGGATGGAAAGAAGAAAGAAGACTTGACCACACCTAGCCCTTAGAACCTTGAGAAGACCTTAGATCTTGGAGAAGGAGAGCTTTTGTGGAGTTTTCTCAAGGGAGAATTCCTCCTTGTGTGCTCGGCAAGAATGGAGAAGGAAGAGAGGAGCAAATGCAATTGATGGCATGAAGAATGAAACTCCCAAACCCCCTTATTAATCAACCATTAAGGTGGTGAATGAAGAGTTTTCCATGGCCCTTCATCTTCTTCTACCATTTAAATACCATTCACTTCCTTTCCTCACAAGAATTCCTTGGTAGGTGAGTTGGTTAAAGCAATCATTGTTGTACAAGAGGTCCAAGGTTCAATCCTTGGCCCATGCACCTTTATTTTCATTTTATTTAATCCTTTTTCTTATTTTCGAAAATTTCCCTTTTATTTCGAAAATTCTCCAAAAATCACCCATAATTATGCCAATATTCCTAAATAAACTTCTTTTATATTTATATTAATTTTTTACCTAATTTATATTAATTTTTACCTAATTAATACCCATTTTTGGAGCCCTTTTAAAGCTCATTAGTACCTAGTTTTTCTCAATTTAAATGAGAAAACATGGATTTCTAGGCCCAATTTTACATAATTATTTCTGGGCCCCTCGAAAAATTATCTAGACATGCTCAATATTTTAAGAAAATATTAAGAGAATTTTTCGGGTCGTTACATTGGGGATCATGATGTACTACTAGGTGCCACTCATGATCGTTCTATAATTAGTTAATTATAGACGGCCAACATAAATCGAAAGCCTATTTAGTCACACGCACTACGAGTAATCCGAGGGATTTAAAACAAGTTGAAAATTAGATTTTCCGATGAAGAGAAATAAGTCGAATCTGAGTTAGTCAGAGGCGCAATGGAAGCTAAAAATGGCTAAGTCTTTTGAAGGCTTTTTGGGCGAATTAAATGAGTTTAATTCACGGCGGTTCGAGTTGGTTTGGCCGGACAAAGAGGGTGCCAAAAACCCCTTTGGTGGCCGGCCACAATAAGAGGAGAAAACCAATTAATTTTGGTTTAATTAATAAGATAAATCCAGCGTGATTTATTTTATAAATTATGGATAAATAAATTTGTATAAAGAAATTTATATAAATAAATTTATAGAAATTTATTCTTTTATGGAAGATTAAAATAATCCATGAATTGGTTTATTTTAATTTTATAAAATCAATTATGAATTGATTTTTCCATAATAAGAAAGTTTATAAATTTCTTATAAAATTTATTCTATAATTTAAAGAGAAGAAGATTTTGTTTTATTATAAATTAGTTATAATAAAACTTAGTTTAAATGGAATAATTCATAAGAATTTATAGGATAAATTTCTTATGATAATTAATTAGTTTTATTATAAAGTTAGTTATAATAAAATTCATAAGAGAATTTATAGGATAAATTTTCTTATGATAACTAATTTGTTTTATTATAAATTAGTTATAATAAGACTAGGCTTAAACGGAATAAGCAATAAGAAAATTTATAAGATAAATTTCTTATAACTAATTCCGTTAATTCAGTTTAGAGGGAGACTTAGCAAAGGAGTTGCTACTATATAAAGGAACCAAAGGCTAGCCCTTAATTCCAATCAAGAGATTAATTACTCTCTCCCTCTCTCTCTTCTCTTCTCTCCTCCTTCCCCCTCCCTTCCATTAGGGCCGGCGGCCACCCTAGCTCCATTAGGGCCGGCGCCCAACCTACACCAAGGCAAGGTGTTGCCGTGAGCTTCAAGGAGAAGAAGAAACCAACCAAGAAGAAGAAGAAGCAGATCACATCTCCCTCTGTCTCGGAATTCGATTCCGTTACTTCGTTGGTTAGTTTCTTTTTCTTCTCTTGATCTTCTTTGTTGTGCCTTCCGAGAATCTAGTAGTTCTCGTCGGCATAAAACTCGTGACTTTGCGAAGTCATCCCGAAGAGAACTCGGCGTGGACGCGAATAGAGGCGGAGCTTCCAAGGGACGCTACGGTTGGATCTCGTCCCTTACTTCGAGTTACGCGAGGTACTTGGTAAATTAGTTTACTTTTCCGCAAAGTTTTATTTTATGATTATGTCAACACACCATAAGATTGCATGCTAGATACGAAGTTAAAATAATTTAGGAAATTATTTTATGCAAATTCTTCCGCTGCACGTAAAAATTTAAAATTTTACGAACTCGTATCCTTGTCGACATGCACCCGGTCCCAACAGTCTCTACCATTGGCAGTGATTAGGGCTATTGGGGGTGCCCGCAGTGGCCCGGGCACCCCGGTCATGGTGATTTTGCAGCTTTTACTGCTTTGACTGATATGGGGGCCCCTGCGTGGTTCCGGGCGCCCTGGTCAAGGGTCAGAGGCAGCTTTTTGCCTTGAGAGAAGATAAAGGCATGGGAGGGGCGGCCGAGGAGTCACGGGCGCCCGGGGTGTGTAGGAAGTGACAAATTTGATGTCTTGTCATTGTTTGACCATGGTTTAGTTGGTTTGACCATGGTTTTACATGATTTGACTACTTTGACTATGGTTTGATTGCTTTGACCATGGTTTGACTACGTTAACCATGGTTTGACTATATTTTGAACTACAGAATTAAACCACAATATAGGTATTAAAGGAATTACAATTGAGTTTAATTTTACTGTCTCACCTAATCTAGGGTTTTCAATCACGTTAGCCTTACAGGTTTTGTGAGACAGGTTCTGATAAGTAAAATTATTTTAAAAAATTATTTTGAAAATTGTAAATTAATTTTTGAAAATAATTAAATTTATTTTGAAAAGAAATGTTTGAATCTACTCCTAACTGATAATTTGTGTTAGATTTGAATTTTATAAAGAATAATTTGAATTTCAAAAATTGGCTTCCAGGTCTTGGCGAGGCACTAGGCCTTCTTTGGCTGTAGCCTTATTGGATCATCAACCCTTTCCTTGACAAAGCCTTTTAATGAAATTTCATTTTCAAAATTAATCTTTGAAAAATTCTGGTCTAACTAGTTTGGGTCTTGGATCGGTAGTTTCACCAGTCTAAAGAGATCAAGTAGAGAATACTTGACCTTATTAGAATTGGTTTCCCTAACGTACTATCATCCCACATCCACCCAATACTATGTTGGCAGATTTCAGTTAGATTGGTTCAGTCCTTAAAATAACCATTCCTAAATCTAAGCATGGTAAATTGCAGAAATTAAGTAAACAATCAATCATGCAAATTGCAAGCAAGAACTAAATTCTATCTAACAATAAATATAGTTTTTAATTTGGCTCCCCCTGGACTAAAGCCACGGTAATGGTTAGGCAAGATGTGAATCTTGTCCTTGGGGATCCAATACTGATTTGATCCAGTTTGTTTGTTCAGGTACAATTTAGGTACCCATGCCTGAACTTTATTTCTGGACTGATTCAGTACAGTAAAATAGGATCTTTGTCTAGATTTGGTTCTATAGCCTAGTCCGGATCGATTTAGAATGGACTTCTGATTTCCAAGAATCATGTCAAGACCCTTGGAACCAGAAGTGAATCGTTCTAAAGCTGATCTAAGATCCTTAACCAGAGTTTTCAGGGAGGAATTCTCTTTCTCAAGTTTTTCAACTTGATTAGAGTTTCCTTCTTGAACCTTCTCAGATAAGGGTTTAGAGTCAGCTCCCTCTTTCAGGAGTTTTACTTCCTGTCGGAGGGATTCGACTCGGAGTTTAGCTTTCGCCAAATCTCGAGAAAGATAAGATATTAATTCATTTAATTGACTTCTAGTAAACCACTTACCTTGATTTCGCCGTCCTCTGAAAATGTCAGTCTGTCGTCGTCCTGTTCTGATTCTGACTCGGTCTCGACTTCTTCTGAGGCGGTTAGTGCGAGTAGGTTTGATTGTGGGACCTCTTCTTCTTCTTCGGAGGAGGACTCGTCCCACGTTGCTTGAAGTGCTTTTTTCTTCCTTGTCTTCTTTGCTTCCTTCAAATTAGGGCATTCGGTCTTGTAGTGGCCCTTCTTCTTGCACTCATAACAAGTTACGTTGGGCTTGCTCTTTTCATTTGCGGGTTCAACTGGTTCATCCTTTCTTCGGCTGGCTTTCCTTCTGTTGGTTTGGTTCTTCAATTCCTTGTAGTAGCTTCTTGCCAGTCGGACCAGCTTTGGTCGATCTCCTTCATCTTCAGAGTCTGAGTCTGATTCAGACTCAGGTGTTGGTTGTAGTTTCTTCTTGGATTTCTTTTCAGATTTACCTGCAATAAAGGCAATGCCTTTCGCGGCCAGGGTGCAGTTAGTCTGCTCATGTAATTCTAATTCAGAAAACAATTCATCTAATTTAATTTTTGAGAGGTCCCTTGAAACCTTGTATGCATCTACCATAGATGCCCACAAGGTGTTTCTTGGGAAAGCATTTACAGCGTACCTTATTAGGTCACGGTTTTCTACCTTGTGACCGATGGTGTGCAGTCCATTCATTAGTTCCTGGATTCGGGCGTGAAGTTGAGCTACTGTTTCGTTATCGGCCATTTTGATTGTATATAGCTTGTTCAGGAGTAAATCTCTCTTGCCGATCCGAGTGTCTGATGTTCCTTCGTGCAGCTCGATCAGTTTCCCCCACAGCTCCTTGGCACTGTTGAAAGGACCCACCCGGTTTAGCTCTTCTTTTGTTAAGCCGCATTGGAGGGTCTGGGTCACCTTTGCATCAGCTTCAATTTTTTATTTCAGAGCGGTGTCCCACTCTGTGTAGATTTGAGGTACTTGATAAGTATTATTTTATTGATCATTTCATATGCTAAAATCCGTGTTTGACCCATATTTTACTTGTGTAATTGTGGATTTACCCTAGGTTCTAAGATTTATACTCTTTTTGGACCTAATTGCAAATCTTGATATATTTGAGTTGTTTTGTGACTAAATTTTTGATCTACATTTGTAGGCTTGGAAGGATCATGGACCTAGGTCATGTTGGGTCAAAGTTGAGTCAAAATTGGACTGGATCAAGTAATCAAGCGTCAACTAATATGGACCGTCCGATGCAAGAATGGTTAGATCTAGACCATCTGAGAACTTCTGATCAATTCGAGCTGGGATTAAGTCTAATCGAGCGATCAGATCAAGATCAGAAGTTTTCAGCCCAATCGGAGATCATCTAGCCGTTGGATCACGATCAAAGGGATCTAGACCATCCATTCAAAGATCAAGGTGATCTGAACCATCCGTTGTAGATCTAGTAGACCCGAGCTACCCCTAGGATGATCCTGACCTCTGATCAAGATCTGGGAAGTTTGAGTCAAATCGGACGAAGATCAACCGTTGGATGGAATTGAAACGATCTCAGCCGTTCACTGTTCAACTACTTAAACAAAATTCCTCTATTTTCAGATCTGTCGCGACCTCACCGAACTTCAGCCACTGTCTTCGTTCTTTCCAAGTTTTTCATCATTTTCTTTCAAATTTTCTTCATCAGAGGCTTGACCAGCTCGATCACGATCATGGAGCAAGATCTGGATCCTTGGGAGAAGGCTTCAATGGCGATTTTAGCTCAAGATTGCGCCTGATGCAGAGCTATTTGAGGGTTTTGGCAGATCTGTGATCTGAGCTCTTGGATCTCAACCGCGCTCCATTTCCTTCCATCTGAACCATCTGTAGGGGTCCTAGGATGAGCTCAGATTATTTCAAATCATTATCGCAAGCCTTCACATTGAGATCTAGGAGTTTGGATTGGATTATCCCAGCTGAGTGCAGATTTTGAGCAGATTCGACAGTGAAGCAAATTTTCCATTGATTTGCGTGTTGAAGGGATTCTTGGCTTGCCCTTGGGTGACGAACAAGGAGGTCTTGAAACATGGGAAGGATCGAGGCTTAGTTCTTACTGCATTTCTTGTTTTCTTTAGCTGTAATTTCAGTTTCAGCACTTCATTTCTGTTTTGCAATTGTATCAGATGTTTAAGTTCATTTTTTGAATTGTTTCTTTCATCAGTAGATTTAAATTCTACAAGTAATTAGTTAGATTGCTTAATTAGGGATCAATTGTACTTGAATCAGTTTGTGTCGTAGTCTAATCAATTCTGAATTAGTTCATTTCTGCAGTTTGTGTGCATGTTGCGTATCAGTTCTTTGTTTTAGCTGCGTATCAATTCTTATCTTGGGTTCCTGAACTTTGTAGCAACCTAGCTTAGATTCCACATGCCGAATTACATTGTAGCATAGTTTAGTTATATTACCTTTGTTTTCTTAGTTGCGCACCAATTTACTTTCTTGCTTATCAATCCAGTTTTCATCTCTGAAACTCTAAGTCATTTCTGTAGCTCTATGTTTGTAACTGCCTATGTTTGTATCAGTCTAGCTCTGCATTCGAATTCCCTTGCATTTGAATTCAGTGATTTAATTTGATTTTCGCATTCATTTTGTTGTTGCATTTCATTCCTTCATACAGGGTTACTTCCCTGCAGTTCATTTTTGAATTGATCTGCTACCATTTCTGCACTTAGTTCCAATTGATGCTTGTCAGGTTATTTCTGTAAAGCTCCAACTTCATTCTTGAAATTCGATTTCTATAGCTATATTTGAGTTCAGTTGGCCAATTTTTACTTTAGTAATTCTGAAATTGTACTAAGCCTGCCTTGCGTGTCAAGTTCAACTATTGCAATTTCATTTACTCAAGAAGTCTGCCTTTTGTTGATTGTTTCTCAATCAATTGCTTCTCATTTTCTTACTCCACATGTAACGACCCGAAAAATTCTCTTAATATTTTCTTAAAATATTGAGCATGTCTAGATAATATTCCGAGGGGCCCAGAAATAATTATGTAAAATTGGGCCTAGAAATCCATATTTTCTCATTTAAATTGAGAAAAACTAGGTACTAATGAGCTTTAAATGGGCTCCAAAAATAGGTATTAATTAGGTAAAATTAATATAAATTAGGTAAAATTAATATAAATATAAAAGAATTTTATTTAGGAATATTGGCATAATTATGGGTGATTTTAGGAGGATTTTCGGAATTTAAGAAATAAAAATAATAAAATAAATGAAATGAAAATAAAATAAAAAAATAAAGGTGCATGAGCCAAGGATTGAACCTTGGACCTCTTGTACAACCATGTAAGCCTTAACCAACTCACCTAGCAAGGGATTCCTATGAGGAAATGAAGTGGATATAAGTTGAGATTAAGAAGAAGATGAAGAATCATGGAGAGACTCTTCATTCACCACCTTAATGGGTTATAAAGAGGGGGGTTTTGGGAGTTATTCTCTTCTCTCCATCAATTGCATTCTCTTCCTCCTTCTTTCTCATCCTAGACGAAATCTACAAGGGAGATTTTCCCTTGGGAAAACTCCACAAGAAGGTCCTACCACCAAGATCTAAAGGTTTCCTAAGGTTCCCAGGCTAGGGGTGATCAAGAGACAACAAGTCTTCCTTCTTCTTCCCATCTAAGGTCTAAAAATCAAGAAACCCCAAGGTAAGACTCCCTCACCTGTGGTATAATAGTTTCCTATGATTTCCATGATTTTTAGCATGATATATTGGTTAGTTTTCGAATTTGATGTTGAAAGGAAAGCAAAACCAAGAACCCTAGGATGGAGGGTTTCGGCCACTATGATTTTAAAGTCTATAATTATGCCAAAAATCTTTATAATGTTATTTAATGTTCCCTTATGATGTTTAGAGGTTAAGTATAATTTTTGGGAATTTTTGGAGTACCCTAGGACACCCTAGGGTTTCGGCCAACATGAAAGAAACAAATCAACACCCTAGAGACACTATGGGTTTCGGCCACCATGGTTTAGGGTTCAAAAATGATGCTAAAAATCTTGATAATGTTGTCTAATATTCTCTTATGAGGTTTAGGAATTAAATATAATTTTTGGGGCACCCTAGGATAGCCTAGGGTTTCGGCCAACAACAAGACCTCATGGGTGGAGTTGGGTCTAAAACCCCAAGCATGTGTTTGATGTATTAACATGATATAAGAGAGATGGAGGGTGATTATGTGAATGTTTCACATAGCTTTGAGACCCTATAGGTTTCTGCCAAGTACCCTAATAGGGTGGGATGTTAGGGCTTAATTCAAGTAAGGGTCCCAATGGCCCTATGGTAAGGTATGGTTGGTGTTTAAGCAATTGATTTGGGGGTTTATTGGAAATTTTTCCATGCCCCCATGGCCTTGAAGTTTCGGCCAAGAGCAAGAGTTGGGTCAAAGGATTAGGGTTGGCCTTAAGTATGGGATTAAATGTTCCCTATGGCCTAGTATGTATGTATGGGATGTTAGTTGGGAGGTTATGTGAAGTTTCATGGACCTAGGGTTCCTTAGGGACTTTCGGCCAAGGACATAACCTAGGGCTAGGGTTGGGTTAAATCTCCAAAGATGCTTAGTAAGATGGAAGAAGTTCTATGTTAACTAAACCCTTAGTTTGTATGTCATGAATTATATGTTAAGTCATAGATGTTTAGACATGTGCCATGATTTGTGAATAATATGTAAGTATGCCATGTCTTATGAATGATATGCCATGTTTATGAATGATATGCCATGTTTATGAAGGATATGCCATGTTTTATGAATAAGATGTAAGTATGCCATGTCTTATGAATGAGGTTAAAGTACATGCCTTTAGGGCATAACGATGATGTTAAGTATGATGAATGAATGATGATGAATGACAAGTATGATGAATGAATGATGATGAATGACAAGTATGATGAATGAATGATGATGAATGGAAAGCATGTGAAAGCAATATATTTTATTTTATGGGCTTGTACCGGACCTAAGTAAGGTCCACGTTTCTGGAGTACCGATGATGCTGTCCATGGTTCGGGACTACCGATGATGCTGTCCTTACGGTTCGGGACTACCGATGAAGCTGTCCTTACCCTAGTAGGTCGAGATTAGCTACCTCATATTTACTTAGGGATGCGCGCATATGATGAATGAATGTGGTACAAGCCAGGGCCCAATGAATGTTATGATATTTTAAAAGCATGTTTTTAAAGATTAAGCATCTATATATATATATATATATATGCAATTGCCACATGCATCCATCCATGTTATGCATTATATTTATGATAAGAATAGTATGCAACGTAAGTTTATGCAAGGTATGTTTATGCAAATGATTTCGTTTATGTTTCGTGTTAATATATGATGCCATGATTTGATTGTGTTCATGCTAGTCTAGAATGCCATGATTTACTTATGTTCATGCTAGTTTAGGATGCCATGATTTATTTATGTACATGCTAGTTTAGGATGCCATGATTTATTTATGTACATGCTAGTTTAGGATGCCATGATTTAATTAGTTTTATGTTAAGTTAGAATGCCATGATTTATTTATGTTCATGCTAGTTTAGGATGCCATGATTTAATTATATTTATGCTAAGTTAGAATGCCATGATTTTAATTATGTCCATAATAATTCATGATGCCATGTTTTAATTATGTTAAGCTGAGTTAGGACGCCACGATTTTATTTAGGTTCATGCTATGCTAAGAATGTTTATGAGATTATGCGTATTATGTCTATGTTTACGCCAAGCACTATGCCATGCTATGAATGTTTACGATGTTTATGTCTATGCCAAGTATCGTGTCATGCCATGAATGTTCTTATGGATATGATTATGCCATGCTATGAATGTGATGAAGTTATGCTTATGTCATGACGAAGGTGTGCTAAGTGATGAAAAGGCTTATGTTCTAAGTAAAGCACTAAGTATGCTAATGTCTTATATGCACATTATTGAATGATGAATGGTTTTAGTGAGTAGGAAAGAGTCTTACTAAGCCTGTGTGCTTATAGTCTTGTTTTCATATACCGCAGATCATGCAAAGGGACAGTAAGGAAGCAGCAGGAGGGCATCAAAGAATGTGTGTGATAGTGACTTGGCCAAGGAGCGATATGGTTGCTCGTTTTATGATAGAACTTTACTTTTATTATTATGTGCTTGAGTATGACTCTATGACATGATGATAAGTATGACATGATGCTACGAATGACATGATGCTAAGTATGATATGATGCTAAGTATAAAGTTACTATGCTACGTTCCTATGTTATGATGCTAGAAATTGTAGTAAGTGCATGTAGGAGTAAGTTAAAGGTTTCCGCTGCATTATGATGTCTACATGCCCTAGGTATGTTAATGTAACGCCGCTTTTAAAAAAAAAAAAAGCGGGCGTTACACCACATTAGTTGTTGATTGTTCTTTATTCGATTTGGTAAGGAATTCGGCTTAGTGTTCTGCATATCAGTCCAAGTTGGTAACTAAACTTTATATCCACTTGAGTGCAATTTTTACTCTGCGTATTAGTTCAAATTTGTATCAGTTTAATGCTGTTCTGCATATCAGTTTGCATTTGTCAGTTCCAGCACCTATTTTGCCATTGCATCACTGCATCAAATTTATTAAGTTCTTCATGTCCATATCTGCATTCGATTTCTCAATGCAATCTTAGCTATTGTTTCTGAAATTTTGTACAGTTTCCTTTTCTTGATTTCAGCTTGTTCTCCATTCCAGAATTTCAGATAGTTTATGTTCAACTTGCTTCTGAATTCCAGTTACTTCGCATTTTGCTCCATTTCTTGCTGCATATTAGTTTTTGGGTCTGTGAATCAGCTGTCTACAGTTCTTGAATTTAGTATCAAGTGCATGATTAGCTCCATTTCCATTTCTTGCTACATTTAGTTCCATTTCCAGCTTAAATGCATGATTAGCTCTTCACTATTAGCTTTGTCTTCCAAGTTGTAGTGATTAGTTTCAATTCGGGATTTTCAATTACAGCTTTGGATACTTAAGTTGCAATTGTTGATTAAGTTCTCCATTAGTTGAATTCATTAGCTGCTAGTACCATGGTTAGTTCTTTTGTTAACTTTACTTCCTGTGCATTGTATTTTCATTTCTCATTGCAAAATAAAACCCAGATTTTATTTGAAACCCAAAAAATATCGACGACACATAAATGCAAGCTCGAATCACACAATCTTAACTAGCCCTAGGACGACTTGTGGCCCCCCCTTTACTACGCTTTTATTCTTTGATTGCAAAAAGGGTTTCCAGCTTATAAATATCTAAATTTGAGACCCACATTCGTGACACCTATTCCGGGTCCATCAAATTTTTGGCGCCGTTGCCGGGGAATCATACTAGTTGAGTTGATTGATTTTTGCTTATGTGATCATTTCATATCTTTCTTGATCTATTTTTGCACTTACTGCTATATCTGGTGATATGATTTTATTTGTTTCATCTGTCTATATTTCCTATATACTTTTACTGTGATTTGTTCTTGATTTTATGACCAGGTCTACAGGTGGTGATCTTGAGGACTTTGACCCTGAGATTGAGAGGACTTTCAGAGCTAGGAGGAGCCAGCTCAGTGTTTCAGAGGGATTTGGCATTATTCCTACTCAGTCTATTTCAGCCTATTTAGTTGATCAGATGGCAGACCACTAGAAGACCATGAAAGAACTCGCAGCACCAGATGCTACATTTCAATATTCCAGCATTGCTTATCCAGAGCTGGATGGAGATTTTGAGCTTAGATCTGGACTCATCCACCTATTGCCAAAATTTCAAGGATTATCTGGAGAAGATCCAAATAGACACCTGCATGAGTTTCATGTTGTATGCTCCACTATGAAGCCTCAGGGTATTTCAGAGGAAGATATCAAGTTGAGAGCTTTTCCCTTTTCTTGGACTGGAGCAGCTAAGGACTGGTTTTACTACTTACCTACTGGGCATATGTCTAGCTTGATTTCTATGAAGAAGACGTTCTTAGAAAAATATTTTCCAGCCTCCAAAACTGCTATTATCAGAAAAAGCATTTGTGGTATTCAGCAAGTGGTGGGGGAGACACTCTATGAATACTGGGAGAGATTCAACAAGCTGTGCTCCAGTTGCCCCCAGCATCAGATTAGTGAGCAGCTCCTCATCCAGTACTTTTATGAGGGATTATTACAGATGGATAGGATTATGATTGATGCAGCAGCTGGAGGGGCCTTAGTCAACAAAACACCAAGTTAAGCTAGGGAGCTTATTTCGAACATGGCAAAAAATTCTCAGCAGTTTGGAAGCAGAGCATTATCTACTAGAGGGGTTAGTGAAGTTCAGCTGGTTGCTAATGATCAGAAGGAGATTAAGAATGTATTGATGGAGCTCACATCAGCGGTTAAGCAAATGGGTCTCAATATTTTAAGTCAAAATTCAACTCCTTCAGTACCTCCACGATCAAGTCAAGTGGTGATGAGTGTATTTGGTATCTGCTCTAGCAAGGAACACAATTCAGATTCATGTCCCAACCTACAACAAGATGAGTCAATAGCAACTTTGGTTAGGGGACAATTTCAAGCTAGGAATAACCCATACTCTCCTACTTACAACCCTGGGTGGAGGGATCATCCAAATTTGAGGTATGGAAATTCTTTTTACCAACAAGGCCCACAACAACAACAATCTCAGCAACCCCAACAAATTTTTCAGCAAGTTCAGCAACAACAACCACAATCACAGCACCAAAATCAAAGTTTTCAGCCCCTAAATCAGCACTTCCAGCAACCATTTCAGCAGCCATTTCAAGGGATTCAACAAGGGTTTCAAGGGAATCTGAATTATCCATAGCAAAATCAATTTTCACAGCAGCAAGTTCAACAAACGCAGCAAAATTTCCAGCCTTGGAACCAAAGTTTTCAGCCCCAAAATCAAGGATTTCAGCCCAATCAATTTCAACCCTCACCACAACAAGTTCCTTTTCAAAATCAAAATTTTCAAGGGTGTAATTCTTAACAAGATTCCCCAGCATTCCAGCATACTTATCAGCCCTTCCAAGAACAATTTCAGTCCTCCTATCAACCCCAACAGTCCCAAATACAACAAACACAACAAGGAAATCTTTTTGCCGCCATACTAAATCTCGAGAGGCAAATTGGGCAAATGGGTAGTGAAATAAATCAAAATAAAGCTCAAGGATCAGGCCAACTACCTTCTCAAGCTGTTCCTAACCCTAAGGGAAACGTTAGCGCAATTTATTTGAGGAGTGGGAAGGTGCATCAACTCAAAATGATCCAAGATCTGAATTTTTTGAAAACACGACAACATCATCATTTCCAGCCCAAAATAACCCCGAAACCATTCCAAATTCAGTTGATTCCACCCCTAGTCCGTGCTCAACTCCCTCATCAAGCAATCCTGAAATTTTGGTAGAAAACAAAGCACAAATTAGTGGCGAAACATATTTTACAGCATCTCCAAAAAGTGGGACAGCAGCTCAAAAATCAGCCCCTCCCATTTCGGTTCAAGAGGATGAAATTTCTGTTCCGTTGCCTTTTCCTCAGCGGAGAACTCAAACTAAACAACAAGTGGAGGAGGAGAAAGCAAAAGAGTTCAATGAGTTAGTTAAATTGTTTAGCAAAGTAGAGATTAATGTACCCTTGCTGACGATGATTAAACAGGTTCCTATGTATGCAAAATTTCTGAAAGATCTTTGTGTTCACAAGAAGAAGCTTAAGGAAAATGAATTGGTCAGCGTGGGGAAGAATATTTCATCACTCATCCATGCCATACCTCAGAAATGTGAAGACCCTGGGATGTTTACTGTATCTTGTGAGATAGGGAGCACCACGCTACATGATGTCATGCTGGATTTAGGAGCTTCCATTAATGTCATGCCCAGGACAGTCTTCCAGATGTTTGGTATTGGTCCTCTACAGCCCACTAGAGTTGTGATTCAGCTAGCAGATAGAAGACAGACCCGCCCGGCAGGAGTTATTGAAGATGTTTTGGTAAAAGTGAAGGAGTTGATTTTCCATGCAGACTTCTACATTCTAGACATGGAGGGAGAGTATCTTGCACGTAGATCCCCACTTATCCTTGGAAGGCCTTTTCTGAAGATTGCTAGAACCAAAATTGATGTATATGCAGGCACCCTTTCAATGGAGGTGGGAGACACAGTAGTCTAGTTTAGTATTTTCGATGCCATGAAGGACCCTAGGGGAGATCGTTCTATTATGAGCATAGACACCGCAGAGGAGACTGTTGAGGCACAGTTCATTGTTGATGATAGTGCATTTGACATAGTGGGAGGAGCTTTGATTTCAGAGGAATCTGAGAAGATGGATGGAAAAGCATGTGACAACCTTGATGTCAAAACTGAAGCTTTACCGGAGTTTTCTTGTTTTTTATTTTGTGATGATATTGCTATTGATAGTCCTAATCTTTTTAATAAGGTTGTTGTAGGTATTACTCAAGAGGCATGCACAAGAGATTATTTTATAGGTGTAGGGGATTGCACAGAGCCCCACGGACCACCACCATTTCCAGAAAGTGTAGCGACTTGCATGATGGGAGCAAGTACCCAAGGATCACCTATTCCAGTTGAATGTCCACCAGAATTTGAGCCTGAGATGGAGGTATTTCTTGTAGAACCAACAGACATTTTTTAGCACGATCAGGTAAGTATTTCTTCTTTTCCTTTAGAAAATTTCAGGGAGATATCTAGATTTGCATGTGAAGAATGTCTTGATACATCATTTGTGAAAAATAATTTTGAAAATTCTTTAGAGGCACCCAGGCTTGATTTATGCATTGCTATGATATTATTGAGACAGATTATGCTAAAACTGATTGTGAAAATTTTTTAGAAGAGCCTGAAATTGAAGTTGTTTATTGTGAAGAATCTCTTGTTATTTCTTATGCTGAAATTGAGTGTGAAAAACTTATGGAGGTACCAGAGATTGATTTTATTGACTATGAAGCATTTCTTGATATACCTCATGTAGAAACTGCTTGTGAAAAATTTACTGAGGTACCAAAAATTCATTTTATTGGATGCGATGCATTTTTGGATACATTTAATGTGAAGATTGATGGTATTACACTTTTATCTTACCCTACACGCTTGAGAAAGGTTTTACATGTTTTTGCAGGGTCCCAGAGATTTCTTAAGTGGGTACTCCATCTAGACAGTTTTCAACTCCCTGGAAGATTTTCCAAAAAAATAAAGAGGGAGGAGATGATCTTACTTTGACTCATTACACTCCACCTCTAAAATGGATGTTAACATTAATCATCCACGGCCACCTGAACATTTTACTGTCAAGTTTAAGTGTGGGGGAGTGATGCAAAATAAATTGAGCAAATGAAGGAAACTTTTTCAGCTACCCCTACTCCTCCATTGCCACGATGGAGATTATTTCTTGATAGACTCCGACTGCCAGAAAAGATTATTTCTTGATAGACTCCGACTGCCAGAAAATAAAGGGGAGTTTATTCTTTCTTGCATTTTCTTTTATTGCATGTCTCATTTTTATGTTCTTTAGAAGTAGAATTTTCTTTTAAAAGAGTTCTTGCTAATAAATGCGTAAGTAGAGTAGAATGAATAAATAGACATTGTAAATACCATTTTATTTCTTTTGGCACTTTTCCTTGATGAATAGGAATAAATGTATCCCTCTAGGTTGTCTTGATAACATTTTAGAGTCTCTTGAAAATGAATTAAATTTGGTTGTTAAAGCTTAGGGTTTGAGTTCATGGATGAAATCTTGGATGCTTGAGTACTACTTGGCCATGGATTCTTGATTGAGGACTTGAGATGAATTATTTGTACCTAGTGAGGATGAGCCTTATTTTTGTGACACATACATATGATTGTACTCTAGAACATGCTTAGGTTCTTTCAAAATCATATTTCAATGATTGGATCACATCTATAGAGACTAATAAATTTGTTTACCTTTCCATGTCAATTTTTGGCAATAATCATGTTCATTCTATTTTTCTTTCCTTATTTCCTACTCCTAACCATACTTTCTATGGATTTGTTGTTTGGGGATGTTCTTTGATGTTATTTTGCCCGAGACGGACAAAGGATTAAGTGTGGGGGAGTGATTAGTGTTTTGGAATGAATTTTCATCAAGGAAGCACTTCATGTGAAAAAAAAATCATGTGCCAATTGTGTGAGTTTGGTGTCAAGAATGCACAAGAAGAAGTGGATAAGGATGGAACCAATTGGAGTATTTAGATTTCTCATCATTCTTTGAAGATCCAAGCGACACTTAAAAAAAATATTGGCACGCAAGAGAAAAGAATTTGTGCCAAAGTGATAAAAAAAAACCAAGTGCCAATTTGAGTTTGGGAGGTGAAGTTTTTCTTTCATTGTGAATCCGACTGCAACATGTGCAGATTAATTGCAAAGGAATTCTGAAACCTGCTGATCCAAAGCAGAAATGGTGGATGTTTTGATGTTTTAGATCAGAACAGAGCTATCACCAAAAATTCAGAAGCACACGGCAGAGTAAAAACAAGCAAACAGCAGAGTGAAAACAAGAGCAAAAATTCAGAAGCTCACGGCATTGTAGGATTGGAAATGATTTGGATAAGAATTTGGGAAGCTAATCACACCATGAATGAATAAGGAGAAGCTGCAGAAAAATCAGGAAGTTAGCAGCTTGGAAAAGAAAACAGAAAAAAAAACAGTTTGAAAAAAAAAAATCAAAGAAACCAAGTGGCACACCATTGAGTTTTGGCAACATAAATCAGTGAAGATACTCTCATCCAAATTGAAGATCTGCTCCATTACATTCTGAATTCACTAGAGAGAAAGAAAAAAAACAAAATCAGAAAGGGAAGAGAAGTAAGCAAAATTGGCACGCAAGAGTGAGTTGGCACAAGGGAGTTGATGAGGCTTTTTCATCAACTTTATGAAGGGCAATGCCAAAGTCTCATTCCATTACACTTGTGATTTCATTACGTGGACTGAAAGGAGGGCAAAGAGCATCAAAAATATCCTTGAGCATTCAAGTCTTCCACTCATTCAAATTTGATATTTTCTTGGCTTTTACCTCATTTTTACCATTTAATATATCTTTCTCTTGTTGGATAAATTTCTTTAGATGTTGATTCTAATCATGAATAATGGTAGAGAGTAGATAACAAGCAAGCCTATGGTAGTGCAAAAAGCATGTGTATATAAGTGAGCTCCATTTTCATCATGTACTTAAAACTTAGGAAGAGAGCCACCAAAAATTTCCTTTGAAAGGTTAGTGAGTGAAATTCATCTCAATGAATCATGAAGGTTGAATTTGATAAGTTGTTGATTTAAGGACAAGATGTCAATCCATAGAGCTTAGATTTTTGAGAATTAACAACCCTAGGTAATTTCTTTTCAATTGCTTCTAATTATGCTTAAGAAAATCTAGGGATACATATTTAGTACTTTTCGCGAGACGCTCAAGTTTAAGTGTGTGGGAGTTGATAAGTATCATTTTATTGATCATTTCATATGCTAAAATCCGTGTTTGACCCATATTTTACTTGTGTAATTGTGGATTTACCCTAGGTTCTATGATTTATACTCTTTTTGGACCTAATTGCAAATCTTGATATATTTGAGTTGTTTTGTCACTAAATTTTTGATCTACTTTTATAGGCATGGAAGGATCATGGACCTTAGTCATGTTGGGTCAAAGTTGAGTCAAAAGTGGACTGGATCAAGTAATCAAGCGTCAACTAATATGGACCGTCCGATGCAAGAACAGTTAGATCTAGACCATCTGAGAACTTCGGATCAATCCGAGATGGGATTAAGTCTAATCGAGCGATCAGATCAAGATCTAAAGGTTTCAGCCCAATCGGAGATCATCTAGCCGTTGAATCATGATCAGAGGGATCTAGACCATCCATTCAAAGATCAAGGTGATCTGAACCATCCGTTGTAGATCTGGCAGATTCGAGCTACCACGAGGATGATCCTGACCTCTGATCAAGATCTGGGAAGTTTGAGTCAAATCGGACGAAGATCAACCGTTGGATGGAATTGAAACGATCTCAGCCGTTCACTGTTCAACTACTTAAACAGAATTCCTCTATTTTCAGATCTGTCGTGACCTCACCGAACTTCAGCCACTGTCTTCGTTCTTTCCAAGTTTTTCATCATTTTCTTTCAAATTTTCTTCATCAGAGGCGTGACCAACTCGATCACGATCTTGGAGCAAGATCTGGATCCTTGGGAGAAGGCTTCAATGGCGATTTTAGCTCAAGATTGCGCCTGATGCAGAGCTGTTTGAGGGTTTCGGCAGATCTGTGATCTGAGCTCTTGGATCTCACCCGCGCTCCATTTCCTTCCATCTGAACCATCTGTAGGGGTCCTAGGATGAGCTCAGATGATTTCGAATCATTATCGCAAGCCTTCACATTGAGATCTAGGAATTTGGATTGGATTGTCCCAGCTGAGTGCTGATTTTGAGCAGATTCGACAGTGAAGCAAATTTTCCATTGATTTACGAGTTGAAGGGGTTCGTGGCTTGCCCTTGCGTGACGAACAAGGAGGTCTTGAAACATGGGAAGGATCGAAGCCTAGTTCTTACTGCATTTCTTGTTTTCTTTAGCTGTAATTTCAGTTTCAGCACTTCATTTCTGTTCTGCAATTGTATCAGATGTTTAAGTTCATTTTCTGAATTGTTTCTTTCTTCAGTAGATTTAAATTCTACATGTAATTAGTTAGATTGCTTAATTAGAGATCAATTGTACTTGAATCAGTTTGTGTCGTAGTCTAATCAATTCTAAATTAGTTCATTTCTGCAGTTTGTGTGCATGTTGCGTATCAGTTCTTTGTTTTAGTTGCGTATCAATTCTTATCTTGGGTTCCTGAACTTTGTAGCAACCTAGCTTAGATTCCACATGTCGAATTACATTGTAGCTTAGTTTAGTTATATTACCTTTGTTTTCTTAGTTGCGCACCAATTTACTTTCTTGCTTATCATTCCAGTTTTCATCTTTGAAACTCTAAGTCATTTCTGCAGCTCTAAGTTTGTAACTGCCTAAGTTTGTATCAGTCTAGATCTGCATTCGAATTCCCTTGCATTTGAATTCAGTGATTTAATATGATTTTCGCATTCATTTTGTTGTTGCATTTCATTCCTTCATACAGGGTTACTTCCCTGCACTTCATTTTTGAATTGATCTGCTACCATTTCTGCACGTAGTTCCAATTCATGCTTGTCAGGTTATTTCTGTAAAGCTCCAACTTCATTCTTGAAATTCGATTTCTATAGCTGTATTTGAGTTCAGTTGGCCAATTTTTAGTTCAGTAATTCTGAAATTGTACTAAGCCTGCCTTGCGTGCCAAGTTCAACTACTACAATTTCATTTACTCAAGAAGCCTGCCTTTTGTTTGTTGTTTCTCAATCAATTGCTTCTCATTTTCTTACTCCACATTAGTTGCTGATTGTTCTTTTTCGATTTGTTAAGGAATTCAGCTTAGTGTTCTGCATATCAGTCCAAGTTGGTAACTGAACTTTATATCCACTTGCGTGCCATTTTTACTCTGCGTATCAGTTCAAATTTGTATCAGTTTAATGCTATTCTGCATATCAGTTTGCATTTGTCAGTTTCAGCACCTATTTTGCCATTGCATCACTGCATCAAATTTATTAAGTTCTACATGTCCATATCAGCATTCGATTTCTCAATGCAATCTTAGCTATTGTTTCTGAAATTTTGTAGCAGTTTCCTTTTCTTGATTTCAGCTTGTTCTCCATTCCAAACTTTAGATAGTTTATGTTCAACTTGCTTCTGAATTCCAGTTACTTCGCATTTAGCTCCATTTCTTGCTGCATATCAGTTTTTGGGCCTGTGAATCAGCTGTCTACAGTTCTTGAATTTAGTATCAAGTGCATGATTAGCTCCATTTCCATTTCTTGCTGCATTTAGTTCCATTTCCAGCTTAAATGCATGATTAGCTCTTCACTATTAGCTTTGTCTTCCAAGTTGTAGTGATTAGTTTCAATTCGGGATTTTCAATTACAACTTTGGATACTTAAGTTGCAATTGTTGATTAAGTTCTCCATTAGTTGAATTCATTAGCTACTATTACCATGGTTAGTTCTTTTGGGTAAGTTTACTTCCTGTGCATTGTATTTTCATTTCTCATTGCAAAACAAAACCCAGATTTTATTTGAAACCCAAAAAATATCAAAGACACATAAATTCAAGCTCGAATCACATAATCTTAACTAGCCCTAGGAAAAATACGACCTGTGGCCCCTTTACTACGCTTTTATTCTTTGATTGCAAAAAGGGTTTCCAGCTTATAAATATCTAAATTTGAGACCCACATTCGTGACACCTATTCCGGGTCCATCAGTACTCCTTCAGCATTTTTCGGAATCTCCAGTCCGGACTAGATGATTATCCACATGTCCACCTGAGTTTTTAGGTGGACCTCCATTCTACTCTTCCAGTAGGAGAAGACTTCCCCACTGAAGAGAGGTGGTCTTGCAGTGCTGAAGGCTTCTTGCATGGCCATTTATCTGAAACCTAAGAAAAAGAGAGAAATCCCAAGACTTGGTCTTGGATTAGTAGTGTGGTATGATGAAAGAAATATTTATCGAGGGGTGTTGCACCAACCTCGACTAACGAGAAAAATTTCGAAAAGAAAAGAAAAAGATTTTAAAAAAATCTGAAAAATTCTCAAATTGGTGGTTGCACCAAATTTGAGCTTCCCCGCTCTGATACCACTTGTTGGATTGAGAGAAATGATAGAGGGGGGGTGAATATCGTAAAATGTTCGGATTAATAGTTAGAGAAATTACGCAGCGGAAATGTAAAACAAACACACGCAAACACCAAATTTTTTTACTTGGTTCGATGTCGTGGTCGGCTCCTACTCCAAGGCCCACGGTCGTTGACCGTTTTCTGCGGGCAATTCTATATTTTCGCAAAACCAGTTTACAAGATTGAATTACAAGTATAGTAATGTAAACTTTAAAGAAAGCTCTTCGTTACCGACTTCCAGTGTGGATTGTCTTTTCGGAGCAGGAGGATGTCGTCGGCTCTTGTATCTCGAGTCGGGAGGTTTTCGGAGCAGAGCGCGGGAGCAGAAGAGCGTGAATGCATTGGGAGATGTGATTGATGGAAGCCTTGGGCTCGAGGGCCTATTTATAGCCCCTGGGGGAGCCCGGATCGTCGGGGGCACCCCCCCCCCCCCACGTGTCAGCCGATCCGATTCCCTCTCGGTCAGCTCTGATCTCTTAAAACTTGGGATCAGGCTTTGACGGGGGCGCCCGGAACGCTGGGGGCTCCCGGGTTGACCGGGTCTCCTCTTATCCGTTGGCTTCACTGGGTTCTGCTTCGTTA
Organism: Boesenbergia rotunda; assembly: GCA_024364735.1. Lineage (NCBI taxonomy): Eukaryota > Viridiplantae > Streptophyta > Magnoliopsida > Zingiberales > Zingiberaceae > Boesenbergia > Boesenbergia rotunda. The sequence goes on from JAGFNQ010002676.1 coordinate 175,147, forward strand.
GCTTCAACTGGGAGCGCCCGGGACGCTGGGGGCGCCCGGGAGCATGGGGGCGCCCCGCCCTTGAGTTGTCGAAGCCTGCCTTTGCTTCTTGTGTTTTGTGTTCGCCTTGGGGGTGCCCGGGACACTCCGGGCGCCCTGGTCAGCTGCTGCCTCACTCCTTTGAGGCTCTCTGAGATGCAGACACTCGTTCCTTCGGTCCTGCATCCAGGGTTAGTCCAAAACAACATAAAGCAATAAGATGTTAGTTTATACAGCCTTAGCTGTCTTGGTTCTAACTTTGGGTCTCCCAAATGGAACCCTAGGTCGAACCGACGCCTACTGTTCCCTCAACGGGGAATGCGTCCTCACCTACTCCTCTCGGGAGAATGTACCTGATGCCAACCGGCTCCTCCGGTTGGACTTTTGCCCAGCAGTCCTTCGCCAGGAGCCTAGCTATCCTTTGCCAGGTCTTTAGTACCAAGCTGCCCTTCACTTGGTGTCTAGCAGTCCTTCGCCAGGTCTTTAGTAGCAAGCTGCCCTTTGCTTGGTGCCTAGCAGTCCTTCGCTAGGGCTTCAGTACCAAGCTGTCCTTCACCTGGTGCCTAGCAGTCCTTCGCTAGGTCTTCGTCTCCTAGCAGCCTTTCGCTAGGTGCCCAGCGGTCCTTCGCTAGGTCTTTGTATCCTGGCATTCCTTCGCCAGGTGCCTAGCAGTCCTTCGCTACGACTCTTCCTGCACACTTGAGTAACATGTTAGATAAACATTATACCTTAACTTTTGAACCATGTTGCCATTATCAAAACACAGGTTTGACTTGGGTGCTTTCTGCCCCAACAGAAACATCTCAAAACTCTTTTGTAGAGATTTGAGGATGAGATCGTCCTGGGTTTCCCCATCGATTTGTGCTCCAAGGATTTCCATCTCTTTCAGCTAAGCTATCATTTCGAGAACATGTTCCCTCATGGGCATACCCTCAATCATGATGGTCGTTGTCAAGTTCTTCATGACTTCTTGCCTAGCGGCCCGATCATGATGTAACACCCCAATTTTTACAATTTGAATACCTGGGGAATTGTTTAAAGTTCGGGACGAACTTTCTATAAGAGAGGGAGGATTGTAACACCCCAAATTTGTCAATGTAAAATCATGACAAGGTATGAAAATGGTTATAATGTAATAATATAAATTTCATGCAATCACATGATATGAAATGTTATGAACGCATGAAATACTATATTCATGAAATATTATTATCATGAAATATTAGCATGAAATATTATATTCATGAATATGGAATATTAAAAATATTATGAAATAATATTTTTGGAATATTATGAAATATTCTGAATTCATAAAATATTATTCATATTATGAAATTTCATGATGGGCTTGGTTTAATGGGCTTTGACATGGGTTAGTGCAAATTGTGATAAAAAGAAGAGCTAGAAAGGAGGAAGCAAGGATTGAACCTTGAACCTCCTAGTTGCACTCACTATGTCATAACCAATGAACCAAGCAATAATCTTGTAGAAGGAGTAAGGAACATGCTTGTTAAGTGGGTAAGAGTGAAGAGACATGTCTTTTCATGAGAGAAGTATAAATAAGGGAAGTTAGAAGTAACTTCTTTTCTTCTCTTCTTCTTCTTCCTTCCCCCACCGAAACCACCATTCCCTTCTTCTCTTCTTCCATTTTCGAAAACCCTCATCCAAGGGTTCTAACCCTAGGGCAACTACAAGGAGGAAAGCCAAGTGTCCTTGCCTCTACCAAGACCAAGGAACTCTAGAGAAAAGATTTGGAAGAAAAAGGTTTTCACATACCCTTCAAGTGTAGGGTACCCTACGGTTTAAAGAAATTTCCAGCGCTAGGGTGTAAGTATCCTCTCGCCTGCAGTGTAATCGTTTCGTTTGATTAGTATGTTTTTCTTGTGGTTGTTGTTGAAAAGGGAACCTTCTTCCCTTGTAACCATTCGGCCACCACCATGAAATGGGTTTTGGTTGCTTCTTGATACATGAGGATATCCCTAAGAACTTAGGGTATGGATGTATGTTGTTTTCCAAATTTTTGAGAAGACAAAAACTAGGGTTTGGTGTCCACAAGGTTTCGGCCACCTATGCTTGGAGGTCCAAGAAGGGGATTTTTGATCAAGCTTTGATATATGCTAGTACCCCTAGGGACTTTATACTCATATGCGATATTTCCAAATTTTTGGAAGGACAAAAATTAGGGTTTGGTACCCTACAAGGTTTCGGCCAAGAGAAGAATGGCTAGAGTTTTTGGGTTGCTTGATATCCTATTATGTTCCCATGATTAGTGGTGTAGATAACATGTTTGTGTGAATGTTTGTGTGAAGGTTGGATGTCAAAAACCTAGCCTAGCCATGTTACACCATTCGGCCACCCTTGTAAGTTAGGGTTAGTGGAATCTAACCTCAATTTGAAGTATAAACCATGGCCAATTGTTAACATGAAGCATGCTACTACATATGTGATGTGTGTATAATTTATGTGACCTATCTTGTTAGGTATAAAAGCATGTCTTATAGCCCATGGGGCACCTTGATGATATGAACATGATGTGTTTGATAATATGCCTAAAAAAGGGTTACTCTATTAAAACTGGGATCAAGAGCACCCGAATGCGTGGTGTGTCCCTAAGGGATCAAGAGCACCCGAATGTGTGGTGTGTCCCTTTGAGAAGAGATTAAGAGTACCTTTAGGCATATACATATATGAGTAATTGCATGATAAATTACTTTACTTTGGAAAGTTGTGTACCCGACTCGGAAGGGGGTCATTAAACAAATCCAATGAGCATGTTAAGGTCATGGCATTGGTAGGACGGAAGGGTCCTGCTCTAATTAGATTGGTGGCTCGCTACCCCAATTTATTAGGGAACGCGCATGATGTGGTACTACAACTGGGCCCTGGATGATGATATGATATTTTGAAGTACTTACCATTATGGAACCTTTTTGAAAAGCATATTTTTCTCATCATGTGATAATCTTGTTCCGTAAAGTACTTAGAGATAAATTGATGTGATGTTTATGATGCTTTGATAAGATGCTCAAGATGCTGATAATTCTATCTGATTATTGTGTACATGGTATGATGTATTGATACGGATTTTGCGAGTAGGCCCGGATTCTTACTAAGCATGTTTTGCTTACTAGTTCCTGTTATTTTTCTTATGCTGCAGATAGCGGTAAGAAATGCTCGAACTAAAGGAAGAGGCAGAGGGAAGGTTGGAGGATGTGTGTGGTGATGGCTCGGGAAAGAACGAAAGATTCTATCTACCTTGTTTTGTCTAGAATCTAACTGCTTCCTATAAAAGATTGAAATTGTATTACTATACTCTGAGTATATGATGATTGTGACTACTCTACTGTTAGAGATATGAAACCTAAGCCATGTTAGCTAATACTACTATTAAGGTCTAATTCCTATAGTATGCATGCTCAGTAAAATGCTAGATGTTACTACTTTCGGTTGCTTATGAATGCTTCTTTTGTATATGCTTCTTTTGCATGTGTCTAAGACTAGATAACTCTTGCTATATGATTACTTGAGACTTCATGCTATAGTGTGTTAAATGATTTTCATATTAGGTTGTAAATGCATGTCGATATAAAAGAATTAAAAGGAAAACCTTGCTTGGTAAATTAGTTTCAATAAGCATGCTTATTACTAGTTCATGTATTGTGACTGTTTTGTTTGGATATACATGTTTAACATGATTGGACGATATGAATGTATGGACCCGTAACCCCGCCTTTAGGGTAGATATAAGGTCGGGCGTTACACATGATGTCCGAAGAGTTCATCGAGTTTGGATGTTTTATCACTGGTAATGAAAGAAGCCTGAGGTTGATGGCTCTGAGTCATCTCGTCTGCTTCTAACCATTTCCTAAAATATTCAAACTCCTCTTCATCATTAATCTCGCTAGGTTTTTCAGCACAGAACTCGACAAGATCAAACATGGATTCCTCAGCAGTTTCAACAATGTCTAGATTTAATTCCCAATCCATATTACTAGTAGGGGCATTAAGTTCGTTTTCTCTTTGTATTAAGTCAAGTGGGTCTAGATCCATTTTAATACACCTGAGAATCTCAATAATTACACACTTTAGATTTCGAAAATAAATTGATTCCTCAAAACAATGAATTTTCAAAATCAACCAACACCTCAAAACACCGAGAATTACGTATGCCATGTTAGTGTGGACGTATACGAACTCTACATTTGTGAGGATGTTTTACCCATTAATTTTAGTATCTTGTCAACCTAACTTTTTGACAAGTAAAATTAATAGTTGGTCCTCTTCGGCCCTACAAATAATAGCAATGACTCCGTTGGGGAGGATACCAATATTTGTATCTATGTGTTTACCATTACATGCCACTCAGAAAATTATTTCTGATAATGTGCCTTCCGTTGGGGAAGTACACACGCTTCTCGATAATTTTCTATAATCTTTTCTGACCAAGTGATCCGCAGAACAAGCCTATCCATTATGGAGGAAGGCACTCAGAGCCGACGCGCGAGCTTGTTCGCATCACTTATCAGATTGTAATGGAGGCCACGGGACCCTTAGGGCCCCTCTCCCACATAGTTATTTATGTTGAGGATTTTCATGCACACAGACACAACAAGCACATAAACCAACATAATAAAGAAAAATCCTAGATTTTCCAACTATTATGGCCTTGGTCTCAAATGCGCCTCCAGTCGTGTGGCCACCTCGTCCGCTCCTCCCAATCCATGCGCAAGCCACCATGAAGGGATCTCTGAGCCAAGATGACTAGCTAAATATTTACATTCATCGATCCTATACTCCACGAAGGAGTGTACATGCAATCTAGATCGAAAGTAAATAAATGCTCGGCTAAACAGGTGTCATATTTAATTATAATAATTAAATACTATCTGTCCTCGTCAACCCCGAGGATTTAATTAATTACAAGAATCACACAACCAATCACATATAACTATTATTTATGCCATGATAAGTTAAAATCTAGTGCTTGCAACAAAGAGATAGCCTACACACATCCACATATCATCCAGCAAAAATAAAATATATGATAATGTGCAAAAATTAATCAAATCCTAAACACACAAAATCGAAAATCTCACTCTGATACCAATTGATGGTTGTAACCAAGATATGGCTCGGCAGATTTCCTTAGCAACCACGGGGTCGAACATGAGAGACCTCTCTATGTCTATGGATTAAAAAAAATTTAACCCGAATGGAGATCCGTCTCCCAAACGACCGTCTTGTCGTCGTGTCAATTGATTCATGTTACAACTTAGCCAAAACCAATGTTAAGGCCTTGTGACTTTGTGAATCAACTGACCGCAAAAAAGATGATGAATGGATCGCTGGTTTTTGTGTTTATTATAGGGGTCCATGACATAATTAATTATGAATATTAATTAATAATTAATTAAACTATGATAATTAATTAAAACACATGTAATGATAAAAACAAGCATGAAATAACAAGAATAATGAAGGAGCCAATGAGAAGTACCTCGCCTTTTACCTCGCAGTCTTCTACCGTATTACCCTCCCCTCTTGGACGTCATGTAGGAGACGAGCTACCAAGACGCTGATGGTTGTAACCATCGAGGTAGTAATAACCAAGGTATAGCTCAGCGGGTTTCCTAAGCAACCACGAGGTCGAACATGAGTGACCTCTCTATGTCTACGGATTAAAAATTTAATCTAAATAGAGACTCGTCTCCCAAACGACTGTCTCCTCGTCGTATCAATTAATTCAAGTCACAACTTTGTCAAAACCAAAGTTAAGGCCTTGTAACTTTTCCGAATTAATCGACCATGGAAAGACGACGAATGGATCGCCGATTTTTATGTTTATCTTCGGGGTCCATGACATGATTAATTATCGATATTAATTAACACATAATTAAACTACGACAATTAATCAAGACACATGCAATAATGAAAACAAGCATGAAATAATAAGAAATCAAGAGGAGCTAGGGAGAGGTATATCTCGCCTTTTACCTCGCAGTCTTCTACCTTATGACCCTCCCGTCTTGGACGTCGTGTGGGCAATGAGCTACCAAGACGCAAAGTCATCGAAGGCCTCGAATTAATCACCTTTCTTCTTCCTCTCTCTTGTGCCAACAAACCCTAAGTCTAGGGTTCACCCGTCAGCCACCTATCCACCTCTCCTCCTTGCGTCGTTGGCCACCTCAAGCTCCCAGGGTCCACCGGCCACAAATCAGCTCCCGGAGGAAGATGATGAAGAAGAAGAACCGGAAGAAGATTAGAGTACCACTCTCTTCTTCTTCCCTAAACCCACCGCAACCTCCCTTGCTGCCGGCGCCGCAAGAGGAACTCCCTTGCCGCCGGCTCGCCTCCTTCTGCTCCTTGGATGGTCACGGTGAAGAGGTGATAAGGTGTGGAAGGGAACCCAATGAAGAGAGCTCTCCTTCAATCCCTGCAACTGTCTTCTTCTCCTTCCTTCACCGTCGCCGACCACCTTGAGCCAAAAAAGAAAGTTCTCCAATCGCTAGCCACCCTCGCTCCTTACTGCTGCCGCGTGCCACACGGGAGGGACCAGACCCCCCTCTGCTTGCGTGTATCTGGCCACCAGCGAGCAAAAGAGAAGAAGGAAGAGGAGGAAGAAGGCTTCCTCCACGCCATGACCTAGGAGAGAAGGGAGAAAGAGAAAAGCTATGGTTTTGGATTAATTTTGAATTAATTAGACATTAATTGGATTAATTCTCAATTAATTCATTCGCCTTGTATCATGACTCCTATGGGGTATTTATAGGTCTAAGGTAGGGACCATGTGTTAGTGATATGAGAGAAGTGTCCTAAGGCAATCGCCTTATGATGTAAACATTTATTTTAATAAATGATAATTCACTATTTGAGTATACATATTTTATGTATTTGATTGGGATCTTAAACTCATATACTGAATGTCCGCAATACAACTCACAGCATAAGAGAATTTGTGATGGGATCACAACTAGTGATTATCTCTAATGTGTAATTGTGAAGTATTGAAATTATCCCTAGTCGATGAATTGATAAAAACGGACACTATCAATTCTGTTGAGACTAGCATGGGTTATTCTCTAATCAGCTGATTCTCACTGGCTGGTGACATTGGGATGTCCGGAGATAAACATGGATGCTAGTTAAGGGAACTAGTTCATTGGAGTGACTAGCTGTAAGACTTCATATGGGAATCTACATGTAGATATGTCAATGAAGATCTTACTGCGGCTTAAGTGCGATGTTCCTTTGACTTGCGGTGTTCAAGTCATCTTGGTCATGGAGACTTATACTTTGACATCTTAAGCAAGCATCTCCAAGGAGGTGTGGACCCAGGATGATCGGGTATAAGCCGAAGTGCCCGAAGATGTTTGAACAGCCTACAAAGGATTCACCACTCCTTGCGAGGAGATGTATACCCAGGCCTATCGTCGGATTGTTACTCAAAGCCTCTGGCCAGAGCATATCATGTTAAGAGTGCGAGTCTCTTAAATACATGAGAGTAATTAGAAATCCAAAGGACGAGGAAGACACTACTTGGGCTAGGTGTGACGTAGTCAGCCTAGTGGGGACTGACACCATAGACCGTGTCCTGAACCAAGTGGGTATAAGGTGGTGAAGGGAATGAGGCACGATTCATTAGAGCTGCTGAAGGGTTTCAGAATAATTTCTTCTGGGGTCAAACCGTTGATCTTTCGATTAATTGGGGATCATGATGTACTACTAGGTGCCACTCATGATCGTTCTATAATTAATGGGTTAATTATAGACGGCCAACATAAATCGAAAGCCTATTTAGTCACACGCAATACGAGTAATCCGAGGGATTTAAAACGAGTTGAAAATTGGATTTTCCGATCAAGAGAAACAAGTCGAATCTGAGTTAGTCAGAGGCGCAATGGAAGCTAAAAATGGCTAAGTCTTTTGAAGGCTTTTTGGGCGAATTAAATGAGTTTAATTCGCGACGGTTCGGGTGGATTTGGCCGGCCAAAGAGGGTGTTAACCCTCTTTGGGTGGCCGGCCAATGAAGGAAATAAACCAAGTTTATTTTGGTTTAATTAATAAAATAAATCTAGTGTGATTTGTTTTATAAATTATGGATAAATAAATTTGTATAAAGAAATTTATATAAATAAAATTTATAGAAATTTATTCTTTTATGGAAGATTAAAATAATTCATGAATTGGTTTATTTTAATTTTATAAAATCAATTATGAATTGATTTATCCATAATAAGAAAGTTTATAAATTTCTTATAAAATTTATTCCATAATTTAAAGAGAAGAAGAATTAGTTTTATTATAAATTAGTTTATAATAAAACTTGGTTTAAAACGGAATAATTAGTTAAGAAAATTTATAGGATAAATTTCTTATAACTAATTCCGTTTAGAGGGAGACTTAGCAAAGAGTTGCTACTATATAAAGGACCCAAAGGCTAGCCCTTTATACACATCAATCAATTAATCAAGAGTTGATTAAGAGTTCATCTCTCTCTCTCTCTTTTATTCTTCTCCTTCCCTTCTCCCCACCTAGGGCCGGCGCCCTTCACTTTGTGAATTAGGGCCGGCGCACCAAGCCCTCCTCCAAGGGTGAAGTTGGCGTGAGCTACAAGAAGAAGGAGAACCCGAACACGAAGAAGAAGAAGCGGATAGCGACTCCTCTCTTCTCGGAATTCGATTCCGTTACTTCGTTGGTTAGTTTCCTTTTTTCCTCTTGATCTTCTAGTTGTGCCTTAGAGAATCTAGTAGTTCTCGTCGGCACAAAACTCGTGACTTTGTGAAGTCATCCCGAAGAGAACTCGGCGTGGACGCGAATAGAGGCGGAGCTTCCAAGGGACGCTACGGTTGGATCTCGTCCCTTACTTCGAGTTACGCGAGGTATAAAAGTAAATTAGTTTACTTTTCCGCAAAGTTTTATTTATGATTATGTCAACACACCATAAGATTGCATGCTAGATACGAAGTTAAAATAATTTAGGAAATTATTTTATGCAAACTCTTCCGCTGCACGTAAAAATTTTAAATTTTACGAACTCGTATCCTTGTCGACATGCACCCGGTCCCAACAGTGGTATCAGAGCCGGTTAGTGTTCGACTTAATCATATAATTGTTTTGTGGAAAACTTTGTCATGATCTCAATTTCGGAAAATTTTTCCAATTATGGAAACTTTCAAATTATAATAAATTTTAGAATTAGGAATTTCAAAGTTTGGAAATCGTCATGAAATTTCGCAAACGTTTGAAATTTTCTAGTTTCTAAATTTTTATAATAATTGTGAAAATTTCCCATCTTTGGAAACTTTCCAATTTTGGAAATTTTTCTATTTTAGAAATTTTCCAACTTTGGAAATATGTAAGTTTTCTTTGTACCAGAAACTTACAATTATTCTGAAAACCTATTTTCGAAATCTCGCAATTTTGGGCACTTTCTTTTAAGAAAGTCTAGACAAATTCATGGACAGTTAATTGACAATTAAATTTGAATTGGTTTTTAAATTGACAACAAATTCTTTATTTTGGATTGAGCCTCGGGGAGCCGTCCAATTTAAAGTTAGATGTTGTAATTTAATTTCCCAATTTTAATTGAAATTGTCATGTTTGATTTGGATTGAGCCTCGGGGAGCCGTCCAATTGGATTTACAACACTTTACTTTTCTTTGGGTATCTGAGCCTCGGGGAGCCACCCTTAGAAAACGATTTGTTGTAATTAATCAATCCATGAATAAAATATGTTTTAAGAGGTGATGCTCTTACATATTGTTGTCTCCAAAATTAATTAGGAAAATGGTTTCCTATAGAGTTTTCTTAAATGAGATTTTCATGAAAATAATATGTAGTTGAATTAAGGGATTTGTCTCTTAATTTAATAAGATTTGATTTAGAGAAATCAAAGTCTTGAACATATTATTTCCGAAATTAATTATGACAATTTAGGAAATTGTTTCCCAAAGCAATTCCTTTAATAAAGTGTGAAATTAGAATTAAGGAAATCCGGTTCCTAATTCAATTCATGAGACTTGATAAATTAAGTCACATACATACTTTATTAAGGAAATCGTTAGTCATGACACATGTCATGAATGTGCTTAGAAAAGATGAGACCAAAACCCCTTACAAAATATTAAGGCAACACCTTCCATTAATATGGTTAGAATCGGAGTTTTGTTTCTCGCTTGGGTTGATGGACACATCCATGCCCGACTTGAACCTTAACATGTTCAAACCATGGAATTAGTTTATGAATAATATAGTTGGAGTCAGAGGTCAATCCTTAGTTTTGGTTGTTGGACACATCCAAGCCTGACTAAACGGTTGAATGAGCTCCAACCATATTAAAACTATTTCTTGATTAATGGGTCAGCCTTAAGCTTGGAGCATCGATTTGTTGTGCCACAGCCAAGGTCGATGTGAAGAGAGGTGCAGTTGGGTGCTATGTATATGATGCATACTTGTTAATGAGTTAACAACCCAATGATTTATGCAAACATTCAATTAGTTGATAGCATAACGTGATAGTTACATATACGTGATATGTAATCGGTATAATTACCTACCTTCATAGCTAAGAAAAACTTGATGGCCACAGCCATGGTGATTCTTACCTATGGTTGGATATCAACCTATTTGGAGATGTTCCTACGATCTCCCGAATTGATAATAAGGGTTATTCAATTTGAAAAATAAATAGGATTTTATGTATGTTGATACATTCTTTAATAAATCTTCTCACATAATCTCAATTTGTATTTCTAGGATAATCACTCGATCATGTCTTCTCTAAACTTGCGTTCCATTTTGGACACAAATAAACTGACTGGGCCGAACTACATGGACTGGCTTCGAAACCTGAGGATAGTCCTCAAGGCAGAGAAGCTTGCTTATGTCCTTGAAGAACAACTTCCCACCCATCCTCCAGAAAATGCAACTCCAGACCAATTGTTGGCCTATCAGAAACATGTGACCGATTCTGAACTTGCGAGTTGCATCATGCTAGCCTCTATGGTACCTGAGTTGCAAAAGCAACATGAGCATATGGATGCTAATACCATCATCTTCCATCTTCATGAGTTGTTTGAAGAGCAGGCGAGATCCGAAAGGTTCGAGGTCTCCAGACTCCTCTTCACCACTAAGATGCAGGAAGGCACTTCTGCCTCGCAGTTTGTGTTAAAGATGTTGGGGTACATTGAGCGACTGAGCGCACTCGGTTTTGCAATGGATCATGAACTAAGTATTGACTTAATTCTGAGTTGTTTGTCCAAGAGTTGTTCACAATTTGTGATGAACTATCGGATGAACAAACTGGAGACTCAATTCCTGAGTTGATCAACATGCTGAAGACTGTGGAGCCTTCTGTAAAGCCAGATCAAAAAGCGGTACTGTTAGTTGGTTCCTCGAAGAAAGGTTCTAAGAGGAAGGCCAAAGAACAGAACAAAGGGAAGAAGAAAAAGGCCAAGAAAACTGAAAAGAAACCAAAAGGAACTTGCCATCACTGTGGCAAGGAAGGTCACTGGCGAAGAAACTGCAAGATTTATCTTGAGTCCGTGAAGAAGAAGGCATCCGATGCCCCATCCTCTTCAGGTATCTTCGTTATTGAATGTCACTCTATTTCCTCAGATACCTGGGTACTTGATACTGGGTGTAGCTCACATATATGTAATGACATACAGGGGCTAAGGAATAGAAGAAGGCTCGTCAAGGGAGAAGCGAATTTGCGGGTTGGAAATGGAGCAAGGATTGCTGCTATTGCCATCGGAACATATTTGCTAAAGCTCCCAACTGGACGTGTCTTAGAATTGGATAATTGTTATTTCGTTCCTTCGTTAATAAAGAACATTGTATCTATTTCATGTTTGAATGAAAAGGTTATCATTTAACTTTCAGTAACAATTGTTGTTACATAACTTTAAATGGCGTTCTTTATGGGAATGGAACTTTGTGCAATGGCATCTACACGTTAGATTTATCCAGTGACGTTTTCAATATCGAAGTAAGCAACAAACGTGCTCGAATAGATAATCAAATAGACTCCTACACGTGGCACTGTCGTCTTGGCCATATAAGTAAGAAACGCATGACCGAATTACACCGATGTGGAATTTTGGAATCATTTGAACCCGGTTCATTTGATACATGCGAATCATGCTTAAAAGGCAAGATGACCAAATTACCCTTTCCCGGAAAAGGTAATCCAGTGGGAGAATTGCTTGGTCTAATACATACCGATGTATGTGGACCAATGTCAACTCTTTCACAAGGAGGCTATAGCTACTTCATCACCTTCATCGATGATCACTCACGATTCGGGTATGTGTTCTTGATGAAACACAAATCTGAAGCCTTTGAGAAATTCAAAGAGTTCAGAAATGAAGTAGAGAAACAGCTTGGCAAAAGTATTAAATACTTCGATCCGATCGAGGTGGTGAATACTTAAGTCAAGAGTTTCAAGATTATCTAAGGGACAATGGGATATTGTCCCAATGGACTCCGCCGTATACACCACAGCATAATGGTGTATCTGAGAGGCGCAACCGAACCTTGATGGACATGGTTAGGTCTATGATGAATCATGCAACTCTTCCAAAATCCTTTTGGGGCTATGCACTTAAGACAGCTGTTTACTTGCTAAACAGAGTCCCGACCAAGGTAGTCTCTACTACTCCATATGAGATTTGGAATAGTAAGAAACCTCACTTAACTCACCTTAAGATATGGGGTTGTCCTGCTTATGTGAAGCGGGTTGTATCAGACAAATTGGATGCTAAGTCTGATAAATGTCTATTTATTGGATACCCTAAGGAAACGAAGGGTTACCAATTCTATCATCCCTTGGAACAAAAGGTGTTTGTTTCAAGGCATGCTGTATTTCTAGAGAAAGAGTTTCTTTTGCAAGAAAACAGTGGGAGTGGGATTGAACTTGATGAAGTTCAAGAAACTCCAATAGACATCACAGAGACACCTAGTCTAGGCCCACAACCGATAATTCATAGTGATGAGCTATCAGTTGAACCTAAAACTACACCTCCTCTTCGTAGGTCTGATAGGACACGCAACATTCCAGAGAGATACGGATTTCTCGTAAGTGAATCGAACGACGTGTTGCTCATTGGCGATGACGAACCTATCAGTTATGAAGATGTTCTGAAAAATTCAGAAAGGGACAAATGGCTTGAGGCCATGAAGTCGGAAATGGATTCCATGTATGAAAATCAAGTATGGGACTTGGTTAACCCACCTGAAGGGATTAAACCCATAGGGTGCAAGTGGGTTTTCAAGAAGAAAACCGACATGGAAGGTAATGTTGTTACCTTTAAGGCTAGATTAGTGGCAAAAGGATATCGTCAAAAACAAGGAGTTGATTATGACGAAACCTATTCGCCAGTAGCTATGCTTAAATCCATTCGGATGCTCCTAGCCATAGCAGCTCATTATGATTATGAGATATGGCAAATGGATGTGAAAACAGCTTTCCTTAATGGAAACCTACTTGAGGATGTATACATGATACAACCTGAAGGTTTCACATCGGTTGATAAAACCAAGGTATGCAAGCTTCGACGATCCATATATGGACTAAAGCAAGCATCAGGAGCTGGAATATCCGTTTTGATGAGACAATCAAAGAGTTTGATTTCTCACAAAATCCTGACGAACCTTGTGTGTACAAGAAGGTTAGTGGGAGTGCAGTCGTATTCCTAGTATTATATGTCGATGACATCTTACTTATAGGAAACGATATATCAGTTTTACAGACAGTTAAGATTTGGTTGTCCAAAACTTTCTCCATGAAAGACCTGGGAGAAGCAACCTATATCCTTGGGATTAGAATCTATAGAGATAGATCAAAACGGTTGCTTGGTCTTTCGCAGTCTACATATATAGACCGAGTGCTAAAAAGGTTTAGCATGTCGGAATCCAAGAAAGGTTACCTTCCCATCAGGCATGGGATCAACCTTTCGAAGTCTATGTGTCCGCGCACAGAAGACGAGAGGATTAGCATGAATAAGATTCCCTATGCATCCGCAATAGGATCTATCATGTATGCTATGTTATGTACTAGGCCCGATGTATCGTATGCTCTGAGCGTCACGAGCAGATACCAATCTGATCCAGGAATGGATCATTGGGCGGCTGTTAAGACAATCCTTAAGTACTTAAGAAGAACTAAGGATGTATTTCTAATATATGGAGAAGGAGATTTGATAATACGTGGGTATACAGATGCCAGTTTCCAGACAGATAAGGATGACTCCAAATCGCAGTCTGGATACGTATTTACTTTGAATGGAGGCGCAGTAAGTTGGAAGAGTTCCAAACAAGACACTGTAGCGGATTCTACCACGGAAGCGGAATATATCGCAGCTTCGGAAGCAGCAAAGGAAGCAGTCTGGATCAAGAAGTTTGTCTCCGAACTTGGCGTGGTTCCAACCATTGATGAAGCAGTGCCGGTATACTGCGACAACAATGGAGCTATTGCACAAGCGAAGGAACCAAGGTCTCATCAGCGATCCAAACACGTGCTTCGACGCTATCATCTGATCAGAGAGATTATAAGTAGGAATGACATACAAATTGAGAGAGTTCCCACTGAAAGGAATATAGCGGATCCTTTAACTAAGGCCTTGCCTCAAAACAAGTTTGAGGGTCATGTTAGAGCCTATGGTATTGGATACCGTAGCGATTGGCATTAGGCCAAGTGGGAGTTTGTTAGTGATATGAGAGAAGTGTCCTAAGGCAATCGCCTTATGATGTAAACATTTATTTTAATAAATGATAATTCACTATTTGAGTATACATGTTTTGTGTATTTGATTGGGATCTTAAACTCATCTACTGAATGTCCGCAATACAACTCACAGCATAAGAGAATTTGTGATGGGATCACAACTAGTGATTATCTCTAATGTGCAATTGTGAAGTATTGAAATTATCCCTAGTCGATGAATTGATAAAAACGGACACTATCAATTCTGTTGAGACTAGCATGGGTTATTCTCTAATCAGCTGATTCTCACTGGCTGGTGACATTGGGATGTCCGGAGATAAACATGGATGCTAGTTAAGGGAACTAGTTCATTGGAGTGACTAGCTGTAAGACTTCATATGGGAATCTACATGTAGATATGTCAATGAAGATCTTACTGCGGCTTAAGTGCGATGTTCCTTTGACTTGCGGTGTTCAAGTCATCTTGGTCATGGAGACTTATACTTTGACATCTTAAGCAAGCATCTCCAAGGAGGTGTGGACCCAGGATGATCGGGTATAAGCCGAAGTGCCCGAAGATGTTTGAACAGCCTACAAAGGATTCACCACTCCTTGCGAGGAGATGTATACCCAGGCCTATCGTCGGATTGTTACTCAAAGCCTCTGGCCAGAGCATATCATGTTAAGAGTGCGAGTCTCTTAAATACATGAGAGTAATTAGAAATCCAAAGGACGAGGAAGACACTACTTGGGCTAGGTGTGACGTAGTCAGCCTAGTGGGGACTGACACCATAGACCGTGTCCTGAACCAAGTGGGTATAAGGTGGTGAAGGGAATGAGGCACGATTCATTAGAGCTGCTGAAGGGTTTCAGAATAATTTCTTCTGGGGTCAAACCGTTGATCTTTCGATTAATTGGGGATCATGATGTACTACTAGGTGCCACTCATGATCGTTCTATAATTAATGGGTTAATTATAGACGGCCAACATAAATCGAAAGCCTATTTAGTCACACGCAATACGAGTAATCCGAGGGATTTAAAACGAGTTGAAAATTGGATTTTCCGATCAAGAGAAACAAGTCGAATCTGAGTTAGTCAGAGGCGCAATGGAAGCTAAAAATGGCTAAGTCTTTTGAAGGCTTTTTGGGCGAATTAAATGAGTTTAATTCGCGACCGGTTCGGGTNTGAGAGAGTGTCCTAAGGCAATCGCCTTATGATTGTAAACATTTATTTTAATAAATGAAAATTCACTATTTGAGTATACATGTTTGTGTATTTGATTGGGATCTTAAACTCATTTACTGAATGTCCGCAATACAATTCATAGCATGAGAGAATTTGTGATGGAATCACAACAAGTGATTATCTCTACATGTGCAATTGTGAAGTATTGAAAATATCCCTAGTCGATGAATTGATAAATACGGACACTCTCAATTCTGTTGAGACTAGCATGGGTTATTCTGTAATCAGCTGATTCTCACTGGCTGGTGACATTGGGATGTCCGGAGATAAACTTCATAATTGTGGGAACTAGTTCATTGGAGTGACTGACCGTAAAACTTCATATGGTAATCTACATATAGATATGTCAATGAAAGTTATTACTGCAGCTTAAGTGCGATGTTCCTTTGACTTGTGGTGTTCAAGTCAACTTGGTCATGGAGACTTATACTTTAACATCTTAAGCAAGCATCTCCAAGGAGGTGTGGACCCAGGATGGTTGGGTATAAGCCGAAGTGCCCGAAGATGTTTGAACAGCCTACAAAGGATTCACCACTCCTTGCGAGGAGATGTATACCCAGGCCTATCGTCGGATTGTTACTCAAAGCCTCTGGCCAGAGCATGTCATGTTTAGAGTATGAGTCTCTTAAATACATGAGAGTAATTAGAAATCCAAAGGACGAGAAAGACACTACTTGGGCTAGGTGTGACGTAGTCAGCCTAGTGGGGACTGACACAAACAGACCATGTCCTGAACCAAGTGGGTATAAGATGGTGAAGGGAATGAGGCACTATTCATTAGAGCTGCTGAAGGGTCTCAGAATTATTTCTGAGGTCAACCGTTGATCTTTCGATTAATTGGGGATCATGATGTACTACTAGGTGCCACTCATGATCGTTCTATAATTGATGAATTATAGACGGCCAACATAAATCGAAAGCTTATTTAGTCACACGTACTACGAGTAATCCGAGGGATTTAAAACGAGTTGAAAATTAGATTTTCCGATCAAGAGAAATAAGTCGAATCTGAATTTATCAGAGGTGCAAGGGAAGCTTAAATGGCTAAGTCTTTTGAAGGCTTATTGGGCGAATTAAATGAGTTTAATTCGCGAGGGATTTGGCTTGGTGTGGCCGGCCAAAGAGGGTGTCCACCCTTTTTGGTTTGGCCGGCCACCACAAGGAGAGGAAACCAATTAATTTGGTTTAAATTATAAAATATATCAAGCGCGATTTGTTTTATAAAATTATGGATAAATAAATTAATTTATATAAAGAGATTTATATAAAGAAAAATGTAGAAATTTATTCTTTTTATGGAAACTAAAATGAACCATGAATTGGTTTAATTTTAATTTATAAAATCAATTATGAATTGATTTTTCCATGATAAGAAAAATTTATACAAATTTTATTCCATAATTAAAAGGAGAGATGTATTTGTTTTATTATAAAGTTAGTTATAATAAAACTTGGCATAACGGAATAATTCATAAGAAAATTTATAAGATAAATTTCTTATGAAAATTTATTCCATTAATTCCGTTAAAAGGGAGACTTGGCAATGGAGAGGCTACTATATAAAGGAACCAAAGGCAAGCCTTGAATTCCAATTGAGTTATCAAGAGATTTAGTAGCTCTCTCCCTCTCCTTCTCTCCTCCTCCTAGGGCCGGCGCCCCCCTTCCTCATCCTAGGGCCGACGCACACCCCTCCTAGGGCAGGCGCACCCTAGGGTTGCCGTGAGTCATCTCCACCAAGTAGGTGCCAAAGAAGAAGAAGAAGAAGCGGGTCGCAACTCCTTCCTTCCCGGAATTTTGATTCCGTTACTTGGTGGTTAGTTTCCATCTTTCTCTCTTGTTTTTCTAGTTGTACCTTTGGAGAATCTAGTAGTTCTCGTCGGCATAAAACTCGTGGCTTTGCAAAGTCATCCCGAAGAGAACTCGGCGTGGACGCGAATAGAGGCGGAGCTTCCAAGGGACGCTACGGTTGGATCTCGTCCCTTACTTCGAGTTACGCGAGGTACTAAGTAAATTAGTTTACTTTTTGCAAAATTTTAATTTATGATCATGTCCACATATCATAAGGTCGCATGCTAGATACGTGGTTAAAAATAATTTGAGAAATTATTTATGCTAATTCTTCCGTTGCACGTAAATATTTTAAAATTTACGAACCCGTATCCTTGTCAACATGCACTCAGTCCCAACAGTGGTATCAGAGCCGGTTAGTGTTCGACATAATCATATAATTGTTTTACGGAAAACTTTGTCATGATCTCAATTTTGGAAAAAAATCTAATTATGGAAACTTTCCAATTATGATAAATTTTAGATTTAGGAATTTCGAAGTTTGAAAATTCTCATGAAATTTCGCAAACTTTTGAAATATCCTAGTTTCTGAAATTTTATGATAATTGTGAAAACTTCCCATATTTGGAAACTTTCCAATTTTAGAAATTTCCTATTTTGGAAATATTCCAATTTTGGAAATATGTATGTTTTCTTTGTACCAGAAACTTACAATTATTCTGAAAAGCTATTATGAAATCTCGTGATTTTGGGCACTTTCTTTCGAGAAAGTCTAGACAAATTTATGGAATATTAATTGACAATTAAATTCAAATTAGGGTTTTAAATTATTAAGACAATTCTTTACTTTGGGGAGTCCCTCGGGGAGCCACCCAAATTAAAGTTAGTTGTTGTAATTTAATTTCCTATTTTGAATAAAATGTTCATGTTCAATTTGGTTACGCCTTAGGGAGCGAACCAAATTGGATTTACGACAAATTACTTTTCTTTGGGTATCGGAGGCTCGGGGAGCCACCCTTAGAAAACGATTTGTTGTAATTAATTAGTCCATAAATAAAATATGTGATCAAATCTTGGAAATTTGATTTAGGAGGTGATGCTCTTACATATTGTTGTCTCCAAAATTAATTAGGAAAATGGTTTCCTATAGAGTTTTCTTAAAAGAGATTTTCATGAAAATAATATGTAGTTGAATTAAGGGAATTTGTCTCTTAATTTAATAAGATTTGATTTAGACAAATCAAAGTCTTACATATTATTTCCGAAATTGATTATGACAATTTAGAAAATTATTTCCCAAAACAATTCCTTGAATAAAGTATGAAATTAGAATTAGGAAATCCAGTTCCTAATTCAATTAATGAGACTTGATAAATTAAGTCACATACATACTTTATTAAGGAAATCGTTAGTCATGACATAATTATATGTCATGAATGTGCTTAGAAAAGAAAGGATGAGACCCAAAACCCCTTACAAAATATTAAGGCCTACACCTTCCATTAATATGGTTAGAAACGGAGTTTTGTTTCTCGTTTGGGTTGATGGACACATTCATGCCCGGCTTGAACCTCAACATGTTCAAACCATGGAATTAGTTTATGATTAATATAGTTGGAGTCAGAGGTCAATCCTTAGTTTTGGTTGTTGGACACATCCAAGCCTAACTAAACGGTTGAATGAGCTCTAACCATATTAAAACTATTTCTTGATTAAATGGGTCAGCCTTAAGCTTGGAGCATCGATTTGTTGTGCCACAGCCATGGTCGATGTAAAGAGAGGTGCAGTTGGGTGCTATGTATATTGTTGCATACTTGTTAATGAGTTAACAACCCAATGATTTATGCAAACATTCAATTAGTTGATAGCATAAAGTGATAGTTACATATATGTGTTATGTAATCGGTATAATTACCTACCTTCATAGCTAAGAATAACTTGATGGCCACAGCCATGGTTGTTTTTATCTATGGTTGGATATCAACCTATTTGGAGATGTTCCTACAATCTCCCGAATTGATAAAAAGGGTTATTCAATTTGAAAAAATAAATAGGATTTTATTAATGTATGTTGATACATTCTTTATCATCTTCTCACATAAGCTCAATTTGTATTTCTAGGTTAATCACTCGATCATGTCTTCTCTGAATTTGCGTTCCATTTTGGTCACCAATAAACTAACTGGGCCAAACTTCATGGATTGGCTTCGAAACCTGAGGATAGTCCTCAAGGCAGAGAAGCTTGCTTATGTCATTGAAGATCAACTTCCCAACCGTCCTCCAGAGGGTGCAACTCCAGACCAGTTAGTGGCCTATCAGAAACAAGTGACCGATTCTGAACTTGCGAGTTACATCATGCTAGCCTCTATGGTACCTGAGCTGCAAAAGCAGCATGAGCATATGGATGCTTATACCATCATCTTCCATCTTCATGAGTTGTTTGAAGAGCAGGCGAGATCCGAAAGGTTCGAAGTCTCCAGACTCCTCTTCACCTCTAATATGCAGGAAGGCACGTCTGCCTCACAGTTTGTGTTAAAGATGTTGGGGTACATTGAGTGACTGAACACACTCGGTTTTGCAATGGATCATGAACTAAGTATTGACTTAATTCTGCATTGTTTGCCCAAAAGTTATTCACAATTTGTGATGAACTATCGGATGAACAAGCTGGAGACTACCATTCCTGAGTTGCTTAACCTGCTGAAGACTGTAAAGCCTTCTGTAAAGCAGGATCAAAAGACGGTACTGTTAGTTGGTTCCTCGAAGAAAGGTTCTAAGAGGAAGGCCAAAGAACAGAATAAAGGAAAGAAGAAAAAGGCCAAAAAGACTGAAAAGACACCAAAAGGAACTTGCCATCATTGTGGCAAGGAGGGTCACTGGCGAAGAAACTGTAAGGTTTATCTTGAGTCCTTGAAGAAGAAGGCATCCGATGCCCCATCCTCTTCAGGTATCTTCGTTATTGAATGTCACTCTATTTCCTCAAATACCTGGGTACTTGATACTGGGTGTAGCTCACATATATGTAATGACATATAGGGGCTAAGGAATAGAAGGAGACTCGTCAAAGGAGAAGCGAATTTTCGAGTTGGAAATGGAGCAAAGATTGCTGTTGTTGCCATCGGAACATATTTGCTAAAGCTCCCTACTGGACGTGTCTTAGAATTGGATAATTGTTATTTTGTTCCTTCGTTAATAATGAACATTGTATCTATTTCATGTTTGAATGAAAAGGGTTATCATTTAATTTTTAGTAACAATTGTTGTTACATAACTTTAAATGGCATTCTTTATGGGAATGGAACTTTATGCAATGGTATCTACACGTTAGATTTATCCGGTGACGTTTTCAATATCGAAGTTAGCAACAAACGTGCTCGAATAAATAATCGAATAGACTCCTACACGTGGCATTATCGTCTTGGCCATGTAAGTAAGAAACGCATGACCGAATTACACCGATGTCGAATTCTGGAATCATTTGAACCCGGTTCATTTGATACATACGAATCAAGCTTAAAAGGCAAGATGTCCAAATTACCCTTTTCCGGAAAGGGTAATCCAGTGGGAGAATTGCTTGGTCTAATACATACTGATGTGTGTGGACCAATGTCAACTCTTGCACAAGGAGGCTATAGCTACTTCATCACCTTTATCGATGATCACTCACGATTCGGGTATGTGTTCTTGATGAAACACAAATCTGAAGCTTTTGAGAAATTCAAAGAGTTCAGAAATGAAGTGGAGAAACAGCTTGCCAAAAGAATTAAGATACTTCGATCCGATCGGGGTGGTGAATACTTAAGTCAAGAGTTTCAAGATTATCTTAGGGGCAATGGGATATTGTCCCAATGGACTCCGCCATATACACCACAGCATAATGGTGTATCTGAGAGGCGTAACCGAACCTTGATGGACATGGTTAGGTCTATGATGAATCATGCAACTCTTCCAAAATCCTTTTGGGGGTATGCACTAAAGACAGCTGTTTACTTACTAAACAGAGTCCCGACCAAGGTAGTCTCTACTACTCCATATGAGACATGGAATAGTAAGAAACCTCACTTAACTCACCTTAAGATATGGGGTTGTCCTGCTTATGTGAAGCGGACTGTATCAGACAAATTGGATGCTAAGTCTGATAAATGTCTATTTATTGGATACCCTAAGGAAACGAAGGGCTACCAATTCTATCATCCCTTGGAACAAAAGGTGTTTGTTTCAAGGCATGCTGTATTTCTGGAAAAAGAATTTCTTTTACAAGAAAACAGTGGGAGTGGCATTGAACTTGATGAAGTTCAAGAAACTCTAATAGACATTACAGAGACACCTAGTCTAGACCCACAACCAATACCTCATAATGATGAGCTATCAGTTGAACCTAAAACAACACCACCTCTTCGTAGGTCTGATAGGACACGCAATATTCCAAAGAGATACGGATTTCTCATAAGTGAATCGAACGATGTGTTACTCATAAGCGATGACGAACCTATCAGTTATGAAGATGTTCTGAAAAATTCAGAAAGGGACAAATGGCTTGAAGCCATAAAGTCGGAAATGGATTCCATGTACGAAAATCAAGTATGGGACTTGGTTAACCCACCTGAAGGGATTAAGCCCATAGGGTGCAAGTGGGTTTTCAAGAAGAAAACCGACATGGAAGGTAATGTTGTTACCTTTAAAGCTAGATTAGTGGCAAAAGGATATCGTCAAAAACAAGGAATTGATTATGACGAAACCTATTCGCCAGTAGCTGGGCTTAAATCCATTCGGATGCTCCTAGCCATAGCAGCTCATTATGATTATGAGATATGGCAAATGGATGTGAAAACAACTTTCCTTAATGGAAACCTGCTTGAGGATGTATACATGATACAACGTGAAGGTTTCACATCGGTTGATAAAACCAAAGTATGCAAGCTTCGACGATCCATATATGGACTGAAGCAAGCATCTAGGAGCTGGAACATCTGTTTTGATGAGACAATCAAAGAGTTTCATTTCTCACAAAATCCTGACGAACCTTGTGTGTACAAGAAGGTTAGTGGGAGAGCAGTCGTATTCCTAGTATTATATGTCGATGACATATTACTTATAGGAAATGATATATCAGTCTTACAAACACTTAAAATTTGGTTGTCCAAAACTTTCTCCATGAAAGACCTGGGAGAAGCAACCTATATCCTTGGGATTAGAATCTATAGAGATAGATCAAAACGGTTGCTTGGTCTTTCGCAGTCTACATATATAGATCGAGTGCTAAAAAGGTTTAGCATGTTGGAATCCAAGAAAGGTTACCTTCCCATCAGGCATGGGATCAACCTTTAAAAGTCTATGTGTCCGCGCACAGAAGACGAGAGGATTTACATGAATAAGATTCCTTATTCATCCGCGATAGGATCTATCATGTATGTTATGTTATGTACTAGGCCCGATGTATCGTATGCTCTGAGCGTCACGAGCAGATACCAGTCTGATCCAGGAATGGATCACTGGGCGGCTGTCAAGACAATCCTTAAGTACTTAAGAAGAACTAAGGATGTGTTCCTAATATATGGAGAAGGAGATATGGTAATACGTGGGTATACAGATGCCAGATTCCAGACAGATAAGGATGACTCTAAATCTCAGTCTGGATACGTATTTACTTTGAATGGAGGCGCAATAAGTTGGAAGAGTTCCAAACAAGACACCGTAGCGTATTCTACCACGGAAGCGGAATATATCGCAGCTTCGGAAGCAGCAAAGGAAGCAGTCTGGATCAAGAAGTTTGTCTCCGAACTTGGTGTGGTTCCAACCATTGATGAAGCAGTGCCGGTTCACTGCGACAACAATGGAGCTATTGCACAAGCAAAGGAACCAAGGTCTCATCAGCGATCCAAACACGTGCTTCGCCGCTATCATCTGATCAGAGAGATTATAAGTAGGAATGATATACAAATTGAGAAAATTCCCACTGAAAGGAATTTAGCGGATCCTTTAACTAAGGCCTTGCCTCAGAGCAAGTTTGAGGGTCATATTAGAAACTGTGGTATTCGATACCGTAGCGATTGGCATTAGGCCAAGTGGGAGTTTGTTAGTGATATGAGAGAAGTGTCCTAAGGCAATCGCCTTATGATTGTAAACATTTATTTCAATAAATGAAAATTCACTATTTGAGTATACATGTTTGTGTATTTGATTGGGATCTTAAACTCATTTACTAAATGTCCGCAATACAATTCACAGCATGAGAGAATTTGTGATGGAATCACAACTAGTGATTATCTCTACATGCGCAATTGTGAAGTATTGAAAATATCCCTAGTCGATGAATTGATAAATACGGACACTGTCAATTGTGTTGAGACTAGCATGGGTTATTCTCTAATCAGCTGATTCTCACTGGCTGGTGACATTGGGATGTCCGGAGATAAACATGAATGCTAGTTAAGGGAACTAGTTCATTGGAGTGACTGACTGTAAAACTTCATATGGTAATCTACATATAGATATGTCAATGAAAGTTATTACTGCAGCTTAAGTGCGATGTTCCTTTGACTTACGGTGTTCAAGTCATCTTGGTCATTGAGACTTATACTTTAACATCTTAAGCAAGCATCTCCAAGGAGGTGTGGACCCAGGATGGTTGGGTATAAGCCGAAGTGCCCGAAGATGTTTGAACAGCCTACAAAGGATTCACCACTCCTTGCGAGGAGATGTATACCTAGGCCTATCGTCAGATTGTTACTCAAAGCCTCTGGCCAGAGCATGTCATGTTTAGATTATGAGTCTCTTAAATACATGAGAGTAATTAGAAATTCAAAGGACGAGAAAGACACTACTTGGGCTAGGTGTGACGTAGTCTGCCTAGTGGGGACTGACACAAACAGACCATGTCCTGAACCAAGTGGGTATAAGATGGTGAAGGGAATGTGGCACGATTCATTAGAGCTGCTAAAGGGTTTCAGAATTATTTCTGAGGTCAACCGTTGATCTTTCGATTAATTGGGGATCATGATGTACTACTAGGTGCCACTCATGATCGTTCTATAATTGATGAATTATAGACGTCCAACATAAATCGAAAGCCTATTTAGTCACACGCACTACGAGTAATCCGAGGGATTTAAAATGAGTTGAAAATTGGATTTTTCGATCAAGAGAAATAAGTCGAATCTGAATTTATCAGAGGTGCAAGGGAAGCTTAAATGGCTAAGTCTTTTGAAGGCTTATTGGGCGAATTAAATGAGTTTAATTCGCGAGGGATTTGGCTTGGTGTGGCCGGCCAAAGAGGGTGCCCACCCTCTTTGGTTTGGCCAGCCACCACAAGGAGAGAAAACCAATTAATTTGGTTTAAATTATAAAATATATCAAGCACGATTTGTTTTATAAAATTATGGATAAATAAATTAATTTATATAAAGAGATTTATATAAAGAAATTTATATAAAGAAAAATGTAGAAATTTTTTCTTTTTATGGAAATTAAAATGAACCATGAATTGGTTTAATTTTAATTTATAAAATCAATTATGAATTGATTTTTCCATGATAAGAAAAATTTATACAAATTTTATTCCATAATTAAAAGGAGAGATGTATTTGTTTTATTATAAAGTTAGTTATAATAAAACTTGGCATAATGAAATAATTCATAAGAAAATTTATAAGATAAATTTCTTATGAAAATTTATTCCGTTAATTCCGTTAAAAGGGTGACTTGGCAATGGAGAGGCTACTATATAAAGGAACCAAAGGCAAGCCTTGAATTCCAATTGAGTTATCAAGAGATTTAGTAGCTCTCTCCCTCTCCTTCTCTCCTCCTCCTAGGGCCGGCGCCCCCTTCCTCATCCTAGGGCCGGCGCACACCCCTCCTAGGGCCGGCGCACCCTAGGGTTGTCGTGAGTCATCTCCACCAAGTAGGTGCCAAAGAAGAAGAAAAAGAAGCGGGTCGCAACTCCTTCCTTCCCGGAATTTTGATTCCGTTACTTGTTGGTTAGTTTCCATCTTTCTCTCTTGTTTTTCTAGTTGTGCCTTTGGAGAATCTAGTAGTTCTCATCGGCACAAAACTCATGACTTTGTGAAGTCATCCCGAAGAGAACTCGGCGTGGACGCGAATAGAGGCGGAGCTTCCAAGAGACGCTACGGTTGGATCTCGTCCCTTACTTCGAGTTATGCGAGGTACTAAGTAAATTAGTTTACTTTTCGCAAAATTTTAATTAATGATCATGTCCACACATCATAAGGTCGCATGCTAGATACGTGGTTAAAAATAATTTGAGAAATTATTTATGCTAATTCTTCCGCTGCACGTAAATATTTTAAAATTTACTAACCCGTATCCTTGTCAACATGCACCCGGTCCCAACAATAATATTAGTAATATGATGTGTCATTGATTTTTGACGGAATCCGTGTCCTGGTGAGTTGGGATGATAATGCCCCATTGGTGAGCTCAAAAAGGTCGTCATGTCAAATCTTGCAAGTGGACTATGGTCCAGCATGTCGAAAAGGTTGAGTGGTACTAATCAAGGATCAAGAGGATAATTAATTTAATTATCAGTAAATTAAATTAATTATCGAGCATACGATATCTTAAATACGGGGCGATGGATGACTCATAATATGTGGAGCCCATATAAAAATATGGGGGTTGGTGAAGAAGTACAATGGGATCCTTTAGTGGAATGGATCACCATTAATGGATCGGATTTAGATCCATTAGCGGGCCAAGAACCAACTCCTCCTCATGGTCCCTATCTTAGCCCAATAAAACCCCATAGGAAAAAAAAAATGATGAACCAGGCAGCAGACAAATTGAACCTGGGATGACCGGCTCGGCCCCACGAAAGTTTCCCACCGGTCACCAGGGTAAATCGGGAAGCGCTCGCGGTGGCCAGTCTAGAAGCCCAGCGGAGTCATGATTAATTGGAAAACCCCATAGGAGTCATGATACAAGGTGGATTAATTAAGGAATTAATCTCGGATTAATTAAGGAATTAATCTCCGAGTAATTAAGGAATTAATCTCAGATTAATTAAGTTATTAATCTCTGATTAATTAAGGAATTATTCTCTATTAAAATTTGCAATCAATCCATAATTAATTGGAAAATTTTCCAATTAATCCCATATAAATATAACCTCCCTCTCTCACTCTCTAAGATTTCTCTCCTCTCTCAAACCTAAGGGGCGCCGGCGGTATTGGTGTTTCTTTGCATCCTTAAGGTTGCAACCGATCACCGGACAAGGGAGAAGAAGACTTCGTCCCTTGGTGGCACGCGGTTGGGCAGGGAAGCATGGAATCGGCGGCGCTAGGTTGAGAGGTGCGCCGACATTGGAAGAGAAGGGAATCCTCTCTCCTCCTTCTTTCTTGCTGTCCTCTTCTTCCAATTCTGCTGCAGATGTACATGGGACAAGGAGGAGTTTTCTTCCTTGATTGTGGATTGCGGAAGCAAGGGAGGAAGAGGGTCAGTGCGCCGGTGAGAGTGGCTCCTCCCTTTTGGCGTTTGTCGCCGGAAAAGGGAGGTCTCGGGAGCTCCTCTTCCTTGTGGATCATTGGCCGCGAGATAGGAAGAGGATAGAGAGCTTGGCATGGGATGTGGTGAAGGAGAGGAACTCATCTTCTTGGCTTCATCACTTCCTCCTTGAAGGGCCGTCGGCGGTGAGCCAAACCCTAACCCTAGGGTTTGGTATCTTAGCGCAAGGTAAGGAAGAAAGGAAGGATTGATTCAAGTGCCTTGGTGACTCCGTGACTTGGTAGACCATCGCCCATACGACTTCCGGGAGGGGAGGGTCATAAGGTAGAAGACTGCGAGGTAAACGGCGAGGTATAACTCTCCCGAGCTCCAATTTACGAGTGTTATGTTTTATATGTGTCATCTTGCTTTGCCTTGTCATTTTATGTATGATAGTTTGTTATTTTGATATGATATCATAGTTAATAATTAACTAACTGGACTTTGAAGATAAACACAAAATCCGGCGATCCAAATCGTTGTCTTTTCTACGGTTAATTAATCCGGAAGGTTACAAGGCCTAAACCTCGGTTTCGGCTAAGTTGTAACTTGGATTGATTAACACGACGACGAGATGGTCGTTAGAAGGACGGGTCTCTATTCGGATTAAATTTTTAATCCGTAGTCATAGAGAGTTCCCTCAGATATGACCCCGTGGTTATCTTGGAAACCACCAAGCCATACCCTACATTTTCGGCACAGAACTCAACAAGATCACATTTAGGTTCCTCGGCAATAGAGACAAAGTTCATATTCAATTCCCAATCCTTATTGTTATTAGGGGCATTAATTTGGTTTTCTCTTTCTATCAAAACAAGTGGGTCTAGATCCATTTTAAAATACCTGAGAATCACAACAATCACACTCTTTAGTTTTTGAAAATAAATTGACTCCTCAAAACAATAAATTTCCAAAAACAACCAACACCTCAAAACACCGAAAATTTCGCATGCCACGATGGTGTGGGCGTATATGAATTCTACATTTGTGAGAGGAGATTTTACCCATTAATTTTACTATCTTGTCATCCTAACTTTCTGACAAGTAAAATTAATAATTGGTCCTCTTCAGCTCTACAAATAATAGCAGTGACTCCGATGGGGAGGATACTATTATTTGACTTTTCTGACCTAGTGATCTGCAGAACAAGCTCATCCGATGGGGAGGAAGGCACTCAAAGACGACGCGCAGACTTGTTCGCATCACTTATCAGATTATAATGGAGGCCACGGGACCCTTAGGGTGCCTCTCCCACTTAGTTATTTACGTTGAGGTTTTTCACATGCACATACACATGACAATCACATAAACCAATATAATAGACAATGATTTTTTCCAACTATTATGGCCTTGGTCTCCAATGCGCCTCCAGTCGTGTCGCCACCTCGTCCACCCCATCCTTTCCATGCGCAAGCCATCATGAAGGAGTCCCTGAGCCGAGATGACTAGCTCACTTATTGACATCCATTGATCCTATACTCCACAAAGGAGTGTACATGTAGTCTAGATCAAAAGTAAATAAAAGCTTGGCTAAACAAGTGTCATATTTAATTACAAAAATTAAATAACTTATCTAGCATCGTCAACCCTGAGGATTCAATTAATTACACATCACACAATCAATCACATACAATAACCATAATTGACATAATAGTTGGAATCTAGTGCCTGCAACAAAAAGTTAGCCTACGCACATCCAAAAATTATCCAGCAAAAATAATGTATATGATAATGTCCAGAAAAAACCAAATCCTAAACACACAAAACCGGAAACGCAGCTCTGATACCAGTTGTTGGGTATGGCTTGGCGGTTTCACAAGCAACCACGGGGTCAAATTTGAGAGACCTCTCTATGTCTATGAATTAAAATTTAATCCGAATAGAGACCCGTCTCCCAAACGACCGTCTCGTTGTCGTGTTAATTAATCCAAGTCACAAATTAGCCAAAACTAAGGTTAAGGCCTTGTAACTTTTCAGATTAATTAACCACGGAAAAGACGACGAATGCATTGCCGATTTTTGTGTTTATCTTCGGGGTCCATGACATAATTAATTAACAAATAATTAATCTACGATAACTAATTATCAACATGCAATGACAACAAATATCAAAGCAATAACATAGCAAAAGTAAAACGGAGCTCGAGAGAGTTATACCTCACCGTTTACCTCATAGTCTTCTACCTTATGACCCTCCCCTCTTAGACATCATGTGGGCGACGAGCTACAAAGACGCGGAGTCACCGAAGGCCTCAAATTAATCACCTTTCTTCTTCCTGTCTTGGGTTCACCACCGGCCACCTATCTACCTCCCCTCATTGTGCCGCCAACCACCTCAAGCTCCCAAGGTGCGCCGGCCTCAAGGCAACTCTGGGAAGAAGGTGATGAAGAAGAACCGGAAGAAAAAACAGAGAAAAGAACTCTTTCTCCTTCCAAAACCCACCGCCGGTGTCTCTCTTCCTCTCATTCCTTCGGCGCCGCAAGAAGGCAATTTCTTGCCGCCGGCAAGCCTTCTCTAGCTATTTGGATGATCCCGAGTGATAGAGGAGGAAGTATGGGAGAGAACTAGAGGAAGGAAACCCTCCTTCAATCCCTACCGATCGCCTCTTCTCCCTCCTTCATCGCCGCCGACCACCTCAAGCCAAGAAGAGCCTTCTCCCCTTCACGCCCCCGATCTCCTCAACTTCTTGTTGCTGTCGTGAGCCACCAACGAGGAGTAGAATCCTCCTTGTGTTGTGAACACCAGCCACCGCCCGAAGAGAAGAGCTAAGGGAGGAGAAGAAATCCTTCTCCCAACCGGTGTGACCTAGGAGAGAGAAAAGAGAGGAGTTGGGTTTAGGGGTTTTTTATGATTAATAGAATTAATTCTCAATTAATTCATTAAGCCTTGTATCATGACTCCTATGGGGTATTTATAGGGCTAAGATAGGGACCATGAGGAGGAGTTGGTTCTTGGCCCGCTAATGGATCCAAACCCGATCCATTAATGGTGATCCATTCCACTAAAGGATCTCATTGAACTTCCTCACCAACCCCCATATTTTCATATGAGCTCCACTTATTATGAGTCGTCCATCTTGTTGGATCGATAGAATACGATAGAGGGGGGTGAATATCGTAAATCATTTTCGAATAAAACTAAGAGAATAGGCAGCGGAAATTAAAAACATAAAATCAACACGAACACAAGGATTTACTTGGTTCGGAGTCGCGGTCAGCTCCTACTCCAAGGCCCACGGTCCTTGACCATTTATTGCAGGAAATTCCATAATGCGCAAAGTGTTTTACAGTGAATTGTACAGAAATATTGTTGTAAAAGAAAATAGAGTTACTCTTTGTGATCGATGCCCGGTATGGATCGTACTTTGGTGCGGAGGGTCGTCGTCGGCGCTTAGAATCTCGAGATATGAGGTTTCAGGAGCAGAGCGCATGAGTCGAAGAGCGTAGAGGCGTTTGAAAAGTTGTGTTCGAAGCCATGGGGGTCGAGCCCCTTTTATAGTACACCTGGGGGCGCCCGGGACGTTGGGGGCGCCCTCCGCGTGTCACTAGATCCGCAAACTTCTTGGTCAGCCCTTATCCCTCCAGGATCGGGCTCGAGGTTTGACGGGGGCGCCCGGGACACAGGGGCACCCGGGTTGACTTGGTCTGCTGGCTTCTCACTGTCTTGAATTCTATTACTTCGTTGGCTTGAGCTCAGGGCGCCCGAGGCATCCGGGGCGCCCGGGAGCATGGGGGCGCCCAGGAGCTTGGGGGTGCCCGCCCCAGTAAGCTTCCGAAGCGTTACTTGCTCAGCTTATCTTGCCTTCACCTTGGGGGCGCCCGGGACCTCCGGGGCACCCTGCCCAGCTATCTGCCCCTCTCCTTTGGGGCGTTCTGAGCTGCCGAGACTGGTTCCTTCGGTCCTGCATCCAGGGTTAGTACCAAACAAGATAAAGCAAGTATGTTAGTGAATTTTACAGCCGTAGCTGTCTTGGTTCTGACTTTGGGTCTCCAAAATGGAACCCTAGGTCGAACCGACGCCTACTGTTCCCTCAACGGGGAACGCGTCCTCACGTACTCCTCTCGGGAGAATTTACCTATTGCCAACCGGCTCCTCCGGTTGGACTTTTGCCCAACAGTTCTTCGCCAAGTGCCTAGCAATCCTCCGCCAGGTCTTCAGTTCCAAGCAGTCCTTCACCTAGTGCCTAGCCATCCTTCGCCAGGTCTTCGACTCCTAGCAGCCCTTCGCTAGGTGTTGGGACCGGGTGCATGTCGACAAGGATACGAGTTCGTAAAATTTAAAATTTTTCGTGCAGCGGAAGAGTTTGCATAAAATAATTTCCTAAATTATTTTAACTTCGTATCTAGCATGCAACCTTATAGTGTATCGACATAATCATAAAATAAAAGTTTGTGAAAAGTAAACTAATTTACCAAGTACCTCGCGTAACTCGAAGTAAGGGACGAGATCCAACCGTAGCATCCCTTGGAAGCTTCGCCTCTATTCGCGTCCACGCCGAGTTCTCTTCGGGATGACTTCGCAAAGTCACGAGTTTTGTGCCGACGAGAACTACTAGATTCTCTATAGGCACAACTTGAAAGATCAAGAGAAGATAATGAAAAACTAACCAACGAAGTAACGGAATCAAATTCCGGGAAGAGAGGAATCGCTATCCGCTTCTTCTTCTTCGTGTTCGGGTTCTCCTTCTTCTTCTTGAAGCTCACGGCCTCCACCACCTTGGATGTAGGTTGGGCGCCGGCCCTAGGGAAGCTAGGGTGGGCACCGGCCCTAAGGGAAGAGAAGGAGAAGGAGGAGAGGAGGGATTAAGAGAGAGAGGGAGAGAATAATTAATCTCTTAATTATTTTCGTTAGGAATAAGGGCTAGCCTTTGGTTCCTTTATATAGTAGCAACTCCTTTGCTAAGTCTCCCTCTAAACCGAATTAACGGAATTAACGGAATTAGTTATAAGAAATTTATCTTATAAATTTTCTTATTGCTTATTCCATTTAAGCCTAGTCTTATTATAACCATTTATAATAAAACAAATTAGTTATCATAATAAATTTATCCTATAAATTTTCTTATGAATTTTATTATAACTAACTTTATAATAAAACTAATTATTTATCATAAGAAATTTATCCTATAAATTCTTATGAATTAATTCCGTTTAAACCAAGTCTTTATTATAAACTAATTTATAATAAAAACTAATTCTTCTTCTCTTTAAATTATGGAATAAATTTTATAAGAAATTTATAAACTTTCTTATTATGGATAAATCAATTCATAATTGAATATATAAAATTAAAATGAACCAACTCATGGATTATTTTAATCTTCCATAAAAGAATAAATTTCTATGAATTTTATTTATATAAATTTCTTTATACAAATTTATTTATCCATAATTTATAAAATAAATCGCGCTAGATTTATTTTATTAATTAAACCAATTAAATTGGTTTTCTCCTTTTATTTGGCTGGCCACCAAAGAGGGGTTAACACCCTCTTTGGTCGGCCAAACCCAACCCGGACCGTCGCGAATTAAACTCATTTAATTCGCCTAAAAAGCCTTTAAAAGACTTAGCCATTTTTAGCTTCTAATGCGCCTCTGACTAACTCAGATTCGACTTATTTCTCTTGATCGGAAAATCCAATTTTCAACTCATTTTAAATCCCTCGGATTACTCGTAGTGCATGTGACTAAATAGGATTTCGATTTATGTTGGCCGTCTATAATTAACTAATTATAGAACGATCATGAGTAGCACCTAGTAGTACATCATGATCCCCAATTAATCGAAAGATCAACGGTTTGACCTCAGAAGAAATTATTCTGAAACCCTTCAGCAGCTCTAATGAATCGTGCCCCATTCCCTTCACCACCTTATACCCACTTGGTTCAGGACACGGTCAATGGTGTCAGTCCCCACTAGGCTGACTACGTCACGCCTAGCCCAAGTAATGTCTTACTCGTCCTTTGGATTTCTAATTACTCTCATGTATTTTAGAGACTCTCACTCTAAACATGATGTGCTCTGGCCAGAGGCTTTGAGTAACAATCCGACAATAGGCCTGGGTATACATCTCCTCGCAAGGAGTGGTGAATCCTTTGTAGGCTGTTCAAACATCTTCGGGCACTTCGGCTTATACCCGATCATCCTGGGTCCACACCTCCTTGGAGATGCTTGCTTAAGATGTCAAAGTATAAGTCTCCATGACCAAGATGACTTGAACACCGCAAGTCAAAGGAACATCGCACTTAAGCCGCAGTAAGATCTTCATTGACATATCTACATGTAGATTCCCATATGAAGTCTTACAGCTAGTCACTCCAATGAACTAGTTCCCTTAACTAGCATCCATGTTTATCTTCGGACATCCCAATGTCACCTGCCAGTGAGAACAGCTGATTAGAGAATAACCCATGCTAGTCTCAACAGAATTGATAGTGTCCATTTTTATCAATTCATCGACTAGGGATATTTTCAATACTTCACATTTGCGCATTTAGAGATAATCACTAGTTGTGATCTCATCACAAATTCTCTTATGCTGTGAGTTGTATTGCGGACATTCAGTAGATGAGTTTAAGATCCCAATCAAATACACAAGCATGTATACTCAAATAGTGAATTATCATTTATTAATATAAATGTTTTACAATCATAAGACGATTGCCTTAGGACACTTCTCTCATATCACTAACACTAGGTGCCCAGCAGTCCTTTGCCAGGTCTTGGGTTTCGAGGCCTAACAGTCCTTTGCTAGGTGCCTAGCAGTCCTTCGCTAGGACTTCACTCAGCACACTCAATTAACATGTTAGATAAACATAACATCTTAACCTTTGAACCCTTTGCCATTATCAAAACCCAGGTTCGAATTGGGTGCTGTCTGCACCAACAATCTCCCCCTTTTTGATTTATGGCAACCCGATTCAAAAAGTTAAGTTAATAACAACCAGGTGAAATACCAGTTTAGTTTCCTCCCCCTAGAAGGAATCTCCCCCTATGTTTTTCAAAGGTTCGTGGGGTTTGAAAATTTTCTAAGTCAAAAAGTGGAATTGATTTTTTCAATACTTAGAACAATTTTCAAAAGACGTTTTTTTTAGAAAAAAATTTAGTTGGGCACTTGGACAATTTATACTTTAGAAAAATTTTCAAGTTAATAATTTAGACAATTTTCTAAATACCTTCTTGAGTTAAAAAATATAATCTCTTTTAGTATCTTTGAAGGTTTATACTTAAAAACTTTTCTACTAGAGAAGTTTGAAAATGAGCAATTAGAAACACTTTTGAAAAACGGCTTAGGTCAGGTACTTTAGACAAACACTTTTGAAAACCAGCTTGGGTCAGGTACTTAGACACAACTTTGAAAAGTACTTTGAAAGCAGTTTTGAAAAAGCAGTTTTGAAAGCAACTTAGATTAAGTACTTTTTGAAGAAAGGATAAGGAAAATTTTGAAATTTGAAAAAAAAAAAAAGTTTAATTCTTCTCTCCTTTCCAATCTCTCCCCCTTTGCCATATATCAAAAAAAACAAAGCAATATAGCAAAAAAAAGCATAAGGATATAGCAAAAGAATAATGTGTTGTACTGAACCAATTCAAGATATAAACTGAACTAAATCAATTTGAATTATCTCTGTCGAGTCATGTCTAACCCAATTAGCTACTTACTAACTGTTATAAACAGTAGTTTTCGCTAGGGTTAGTCAAGTTAAGTGTTCTGTTCAAGTTAGATTTTCTAAGCTTGACACTTAACCTGATCACTGTTCAATTTGTATTTAGTGCCCCAATTACTGCAGATGCACTGACTTAAAGCATCTTGAATTAAGGCAAAGACCTAAGCATCTCAACCCATTCTAGGTTGTCAATCAAAAGTACCCTTAGGTGCTTGTGAGATGTTGGCTTCTAGATCTATAGGTGCATGCAGTTCTAGGGTTAGGGCCTAAGCTAAGTCCATTTTCGAAAAAGTCCTAGTTTTGAAGGGGGTAGTTTTTCAAAAAAAAACTAAGTCGAAAAATTGATTTTAAAATTGTAAAAAGATTTTGAAAATCAAGTAAAGCAATTTTTAAATTATTTTAGAGACTGATTTTAAAATTGAGTAAAGCGGTAAAAAAAATAGAGTAAACCTATTCTACCAAGCATAATCCTGATAAAGATCAAGAAAAGCAAATAGTCAACTCCAAAAGTCAGATGGTAAAAGAGAGAACCAGCATAGTCATACAAGTCAAATATAAGTCAACCCAATAGAGTAGGGGCAGTCAAATAGTCAATCGTACAATGCCAATCTAAACTAGGAGGAGGGACCGGGACGATCTGATGAGCCTGGCTGCCAGGATCGAAATAATGTCATCATCTCATCGTAGCGTGCGTCGCTCGTCTCTCGATTGGCTCTGCGGGCATCCATATACTCCGCGTGATTAGCTTCTACTTCTTCCCTCAGACAGTGTATCTCGGTCTGAAGTAGAGATAGTGTCTTGGCAGTCGTCGGAGGTGGGGGCTCGTCCATCTGCTGTCGAATCTCGGCTGCCAGATCTCCGACATCGACCTCAACCTCCTCATCAGAGTCGATCTGGGGTCCAGCTCGCTAACGTCTCCACGATAAAACCCTGGTATTCGAGACCTCTATGCCTGCTAGGGAGAAGATCCTAAAACCTATCTCATCAAAC
Organism: Boesenbergia rotunda; assembly: GCA_024364735.1. NCBI lineage: Eukaryota > Viridiplantae > Streptophyta > Magnoliopsida > Zingiberales > Zingiberaceae > Boesenbergia > Boesenbergia rotunda. The sequence goes on from JAGFNQ010002676.1 coordinate 211,058, forward strand.
TCAATCATCGCGGTCGTCTCTCCATCGGTGATGTTACGATCGTGATAATGAAGAATGGAGGTGATGATGTGGCAGAAAGGGGTGTGTACCCGCCCCTGAGTGGTAACACTGGACGCATATAGAATCATGTGGAACATGTGGAGTCCAATGTCGATATCAAGATGATGGATCAATACATATAGTAGGAAAGTGTGGAACGGTCGCATGGTTGCGACGTCCCTAGTGGATAAGGGTAGAATGCAGCGGATTAGAACTCTATAAAGAGCGTAGTCCTGGACCTGAAGGTCAACAGACTAAAATCGTCTGGCCAACGGGTTCCTAGCATCCCTATAGAAGTAGGAATATAGAGTGTCTAGGTTGATGTGAGAGTAAGGAGCATCAAAAGAGGATCTCGAGGAGGATAGCAGCAAAAGGTGGACTGAGAGAGTCGTAGTCCAAGAAATCGGTTGAGCAACGAAGGTGTGATTGTCAAGGGCATCCCTTGAACGGTGGTGACAAACGTAAGATCATTCTGTCTAACTATGTTGTTATAGAATTCTACACATAAGGTTGTGTTAATTGGATGAGTGCAAAAAACAAGGTTGTCTAGTTGGTAAAAATTGATAGCATTCATGGCCAGTGGACAAGATTGAGTGAAGAAATGTCTATTGAGATAACTTGTTTTTATAGGTTTATAAATTGTTCTAGCGAATTTATTACAAAGTTCCAAGGTGGGAAACCTAGGATCGGGGCTAGGTTCGGTACCGGGGTTTAATCGGTTTGCTCGGCGTTTTCTAAGATAAAAAGCATGCGTTTAAAAGAATGGAATTTAAGAAAAATAATTTTAAATGCGTAAGAAAACAAAAATTATACCGACTAGCCGCTCGGGGAGGCATGGTCGAGGTTGAGGGAGTCACTCGGGGGGTGTTAGGTCGCCTTGGAAGAAGAAGAGTTGGAGAAAAAAGGAGTTTTGGGTGTGGCAAAATGAGGAGGTTCAGGTGGCTTATATAACTATTTTAGCTCGGGCGCCCGGGAGCTCCCGGGCGCCCGGGTCAGATGGTCACTGCATTTAGCAGTGACCTACTGCTGGACGGGGGTGCCCGTGATGGCCCGGGCGCCCTGGTCAAAAGTGGATGGCAGCTTTGCTGCCATTGTCTGGTACTCGGGGTGCCCGCAAGGGCCGGGGCGACCTAGTCAGAAGTGGATGGCAGCTTTGCTGCCTTTATCTGGTACTCGGGGTGCCCGCAAGGGCCGGGGCGCCCTAGTTAGGGAGACAGACATGGCAATTTTTCTACCTTGAAGGAAGTGAAAGTTGTTGGGACCGGATGCATGTTGACATGGATGCGGGTTCGTAATTTTAAAATTAATTACGTGCAGCGGAAGGTTTAGCATAAATAATTTCTCAAATTATTTAACCACACATCTAAGCATGCAACCTTATCTTGTGTAGACATGATCATATATTTAAAATTTTGCAGAAACGTAAACTAATTTACTTATTACCTCGCGTAACTCGAAGGAAGGGACGAGATCCAACCGTAAGCGTCCCTTGGAAGCTCCGCCTCTATTCGCGTCCACGCCGAGTATCTTCGGGATGACTTCGCAAAGCCACGAGTTTCGTGTTCTCGAGAACTACTAGATTCTCCGAGAACGCGACAAGAAACCAAGAGAGAAGTAATCACATCGGAAAAACTCACCACCAAGGTTGGCCGGAATCACAATTCCGGCGAGAAGGAGGAAGATGACTTGCGCCCAATCCCAAGGTGATGATGGCCGGAGAGGAAGATCGTCCCAACGGAAGAACTTCGTCTCCTCGGTGCTTCTCCTTGTGCTCACGGTAAGAAGAAGGGAGGAGAGGGTTGTGTCCGGCCAAGCGGAAGAAGGGAGGAGAGGGAGAGAGCTCAAGCAAGAATACTTTGATTGTCTCCCAAGCCTTGCCTTGGGTCCTTTATATAGTGGCCTCTCAACCGCCAAGTCTCTTTTTTCTTATGGAATAAATTTTCATAAGAAATTTATCATATAAATTTTCTATGACTTATTCAATCATGCCAAGTTTTATCATATTTTAATTTATAATAAAAAATCAACCAAGTCTCTTTTTTCTTATGGAAAGAAATTTCTTTATAAAATAAAATAAAATAAATTTATAAAATAAAATAAAATAAAATAAACCAATCCATGGTTCATTTTAATTTCCATGAAAAATAAATTTCTTTATATAAATTTCTTTATATAAATTTTTTTATCATGGTAAATCAATCCATGATTGATTTTATAAAATAAAATAAACCAATCCATGGTTCATTTTAATTTCCATGAAAAATAAACCAAACCTTGGTTTATTATATAAAAATTTATATCATCCATAATTTTATAAAACAAACCACACTTGGTTTATTTTATAAATTGAACCGAAACTTGGTTCTCTCCCTTTGTTGTGGCCGGCCAAGCAAAGAGGGTGGGGACCCTCTTTGGCCGGCCTATCCAAGCCACGCCCCAATGAATTAAACTCATTTAATTAATCTATTAAGTCTTCAAAAGACTTAGCTATTTTACGCTTCCGATGCGTCTCTGAAAAATTCAGATTCGACTTATCGTTTGGCTCAACCAAACCTAATCTCTCTTGATTAGAAAATCCAATTTTCAACTCGTTCTAAATCCCACGGATTACTCGTAGTGCATGTGACTAAATAGGCTTCGATTTATGTTAGTCGTCTATAATTAACAAATTATAGAACGATCATGAGTGGCACCTAGTACTATATCATGATCCCCAATTAATCGAAAGATCAACGGTTGACCTCAGAAACAATTCTAAAACCCTTCAACAGCTATAATGAATCGTGCCCCATTCCCTTCACCATCTTATACCCACTTGGTTCAGGACATGGTCTATGTGTGTCAGTCCCCACTAGGCTGACTACGTCACACCTAGCCCAAGTAACGTTTTCTCGTCCTATGGATTCTAATTACTCTCATGTATCTAAGAGATTCGTACTCCGAACATGTCATGCTCTGGCCAGAGGCTTCGAGTAACAATCCGACGATAGGCCTTGGGTATACATCTCCTCGCAAGGAGTGGTGAATCCTATGTAGGTTGTTCAAACATCTTCGGGCACTTCGGCTTATACCCAATCATCCTGGGTCCACACCTCCTTGGAGATGCTTGCTTAAGATGTCAAAGTATAAGTCTCCATGACCAAGATGACTTGAACACCGCAAGTCAAAGGAACATCGCACTTAAGCTGCAGTAAGAACTTCACTGACTTGTCTATATGTAGACTACCATATGAAGCTTTACAATCAGTCACTCCAATGAACTAGTTCCCTTAACTAGCATTCATGTTTATCTCCGGACATCCCAATGTCACCAGCCAGTGAGAATCAGATGATTAGAGAATAACCCATGCTGGTCTCAACAGAATTGATAGTGTCCGTTTTTATCAATTCATCGACTAGGGATATTTTCAATACTTCACATTTGCGCATTTAGAGATAATCACTAGTTGTGATCTCATCACAAATTCTCTTATGCTGTGAGTTGTATTGCGGACATTCAGTAGATGAGTTTAAGATCCCAATCAAATACATAAACATGTATACTCAAATAGTGAATATTCATTTATTAAAATAAATGATTACAATCATAAGGTGATTGCCTTAGGACACTTTTCTCATATTACTAACAAACTCCCACTTGGCCTAATGCCAATCGCTACGGTATCGAATACCACAAGCTCTAACATGACCCTCAAACTTGGTTTGAGGCAAGGCCTTAGTTAATAGATCTGCTAAATTCCTTTCAGTGAGAATTTTCTCAATTTGTATATCATTCCTACTTATAATCTCTCTGATCAGATGATAGCGGCGAAGCACATGTTTGGATCGCTGATGAGACCTTGGTTCCTTTGCTTGTGCAATAGCACCATTGTTGTCGCAATAAACCAGTATTTCTTCATCAATGGTTGGAACCACACCAAGTTCTGAGACAAACTTCTTGATCCAGACTGCTTCCTTTGCTACTTCCGATGCTGCAATATATTCCACTTCCATGGTAGAATCCGCTACGGTGTCTTGCTTGGAACTCTTCCAACTTATTGCGCCTTGATGAAGCCCAATCTATGTGTCACGAATATGTGGGCTCATCAGATTTAAATGTATATGAATGCTGGAAACCCTTTTTACAATCAAAAACTGAAAATGTAATATAGGGGCCACAGGTCGTATTTTTATCGGGGCTAGTTGATATAAATTGATTCGTGCTTGTATTTAGGTGTCGTTTATGTTTTCGGGTTTCAAATAAAATCTGGGTTTTGTTTTCAATTCAGAAATAAAATGGCAATGAAAATGAAGGAGGACAAACTAATAAACCAACCAATGTGATGGCAAGTAATGACTCAACCAATGGAAACCGAATCAACTAAAGCACTTAATCAATTTAGGAAACTGATTCTGATTTCAAAAGCAAAACAAATTGCTAGGCAAATGAACAAAAGTCGTGCAGGAAATTTTCAGCAGCAAGCAAGATTAAATCAAATGCCATCCATAAAATTCAGCAATCAACTTAGACAAATACAACACCAGCTAGCTACAAAATCAAGAAGCAACAAATGCAAAGGAGTTCAGAAACTAATTTCGAACACAATAGCTCTCTAAAAACTGCATTCGACTTGGTCCCAAACAATTCCTATCCTGAACTTGATACTATTGACAGAAATGCTACAAGTTATCCTGCAGAAAAGGAAACTGCTGCCTAAAGTGATACAAACTGCAAAGCTTTAATCTAGTGTACAGCAAATGAATTCGAAGCAATAAATCGACTACAGAATTCAGTATCAATTGAATGCATAAACAAATGAAGGTGAAACAAAAATCCCAAAACCCAACTGATACGCCCAGATGAATCACAGGCAGAAATGAGACACAAAAACTGCAGAACTCGAATTCAGATTTGCAGCTACAAATCAGAAACAGAACAAGCGCATCACTGAATTCAATTGCAAGGGATTCTAATGTGCTAAACTGATGCAAAACAATTCCACAGCATGCTTGACACGCAAAAGAGAATCACTTGTGCCAAAACTGTATCAGATCTGCAATTTCAGACCAAATGCAGAAATTCAGCAGCAGTTTTGGACACAAACCCAGAAGATGAGCTGAAATGGATGCATAATCCTAAGGATCAGCAAGGCTAGATAGAACTCACGTTATTTGACACAAAAACTCAGAAATCATGAGCTGAAAATTCAGAATTAAGCTAAGTTGCAGAAATAAGCAGAATTTGGCAGAATTGATCAAAATGCAGAAATGAAACAGTTAACTTGGACACAAAACAAGCAAATGACTGAAATGAATTGCTATTTTGATGAACAACAAGGCTTAAGTGGAATTCTTATTTAATGGACTCGAAACACATAGGTAAATGAGCTGAAATTTCAGAATCAAGCTGAAAATTTCAGAATAGTTGACTGCAGGAATAGAAGAAATGGGTGCAGAGATTCAAAGCATTAAATGCAAACACGAAAACAAATGAATTCAAATTCTCCAACCTAATATTCAGGCAAGATTGCAAAAGATTTAAGCTCACTAATGTAAAATTTCAGAAACTGCGAGAGAATGCAAAAATGGAATTGGCACGCGACTACAACTTGATACACAACAACTTAAGCTGAAATAAACTGAAATTTAACTAAGGTAACCACTAAACAAGTTTCTAACTACTTAACCTGAAGAATTAAAGCTAGATTACAGCTGAAACAATGCAATAAACGAACTTAACCAATCTGAAACAAAATGCAGAAACAGAACACGACAGTAATGGAATTACAGCTACAAAAATAGGAAAATTAGCTAGATAAACTACTCCTCAACCCTTCCTAAGCTCAAGAACTTCTTGGTCGTCAATCAAGAGCCGGCTTCGAACCCCTAGGCACAGCAAATCAGTGGAAATCCATTTCTGAAGTTGATTCTGCTTCAAATCTGCGCTTGCTGGAAATCACAGTCCAATTCACTCTTTCTCAGTTGAATGAGCTGCGATGATGATTTGGGAAGCTTCCGAGATCACTTGAGAACCCCTACAAATGGCTCGGAAGCTTGGAAATGGACTGTGGAAGAGAAATCAATGATCGGACTGAGGAGTTGCCGAAACCCTCAAGCAAGCCCTGTTCCGGCGCAAATGGAGCTGAATTCTTCAAGGAATCGATTGCCAAGGACTCAATTCTTGATCCAAGGCCGAGATTGAGTGGTCGCGCCTTCAAAACTAAGAGAACTACGAAGAAACGAAGAAGAACGATGAAGATGCTACTGTTGCGGCGAAGACGCGACGAGGAGAAGGGCTGGAAAAATCTGATTAAATACATTAGCAATGGACGGCCCAGATTGATCAGAGGAAATCCAACGGCAGATCTTGGTCTGATTTGAGCCAAACTTTTATGATGATGATCTGGGGTCAGGATCTGCCTTGTGGTATCTCGGATCCTCCAGATATGCAACGGATGGTCCAGATCAACTCTATCTGTGAATGGACGCTCTAGAGCCCTCCTTGCTTGATCCAACGGTTGATTGAGCTCTGATTGGAATGAAACCTTTAGATCTTGATCATAGAGCTTGATCAACCCTAACCCTAGCTCGGATTGCTTCAGATCGTCCCGGATGGCTCAGATCTAGCCGCTCTTGAATCGGACGGCCCGGATTAATTGTAAGCTTGATAATTCGATCCGGTTCACATCCGACTCAAGTTTGACCCAGTATGCCCTAGGTCCAGGATCCTTTCATGCCTACAAAAATATATCAGAAAATTACTGGCAAAATAATCCAAAAATATATAAATTTGCAATTAAGTCCAAATTAAAAGGAAATCCTAAAACCTAGGGTAAAAATCATAATTAAGCAATAAAAACATAGGTCAAACATGGATTTTAGCAATTAAAGTAATCAACAAAATGGTATCTATCAACTCCCCACACTTAACCTTGAGCGTCTCGCGAAACTACTAAGTATGTATCCCCTAGATTTTCTTAAGCATAATTAGAAGCAAATGAAAAGAAATTACCTAAGGTTGTCAATTCTCAAAAATCTAAGCTCAATAGACTAGTATCTTGTCCTTAAATCAACAACTTAGCCTTTTCATCAATCATGAGTCATTGAGATGAATTTAAATCACTAGCCTTTCAAGGAAAATTTTTGGTGGCTCTCTTCTTAAGGTCTAACTTGATGATGGAAGTGGAGCTCACTCAAACACACATGCTTCTTGCACTACCATAGGCTTGCTTATTATCTAATCTCCATCATTATTCATGATTAGGATCAATATCTACAAAAACAAGTGAAAACATAGAAAATGGTGAGAAATGGAATAAAAACCAAGAAAATGGAAAAATTGACTAAGTGGAAGACTTGGTTGCTCAAAAATATTTCCAATGTGTTTTGCCCCATCTTAACAGTACTCTAATGATATCTAAAGTGTGGTGGAGTGAAACTTGAATAAATTCCTTTGATTTGGATGAAAAACCTTTCCTTGACTTCCTTGTGCCAAGTTTGCTCTTGTGTGCCATTTTTTTCTTTCTTCTCTTTTCTGATTCTTCTTTTTCTTCTTTCTTTCTTTCTTGTAAGGTCAGAGATGAAATGGAATAAAGCTTTGATCCGGATGGGGAAATCTTCACTGATTTATGGTGCCAAGTCAATGGTGTGTCAACTTGCTTCTTCTTTTCTTTTCTTATTTTCAAACTATTTTTCTTCTCTTTTTTTTCTTTCTCTGCTCTGAATCCTTCTAATGGAGCATTTCAGATTTCCCAAAACTCTGATTTGTTCATATCAGTTGGCATCTAGGAGTAGTAGAGCATTTAAACTACTTCCTCAAAAATTCTGCTCACAAAATTCAATTTCAGCCACTTCACTGCAGTTTGTTTTTTTATATTCTGATTTCAAGTCATCTAATGGAGTCTTTCAGATCTTGCAAAACATTAATTCCTTCATAACTATCAGTTAGCATCAACTATCAGTGGAGAATCTCAGTTGTTCCATTCGAATCCCTGATCAGCAGATTTAATTCCAACCACAGCCTTCACTGCTTTTCCTTTCCTACTCTGATTTCATTCGATTTCCTTCACAATCCAATGCAATTTTTGATGATTTCAGTCAGCTGGATTCCGGCCTCCACACTGAGCAGATTCTCATAGGCTGCCTTCAGATTTCAGCTCTGCTGCAAACAGATTGTTGTAAGGAAACAACTTGTTATGGTAAACAATTTCTGCACATTAAACTTGGCACAGATTTCTGCTTAAGTTCCATATTTTTCAACTGCGAAAAAAATTCTTTTCCTTCTTCAGATCAGCTTCCTTCCAATTCTGTTTGAATGCCAGTCATGACACAATTGTCTTCAATTTTATACACTGATTTTGGCTTAGAATCTTCTGCCAAAATGATCACAGATTTTTTTTTTCTTTTGAAATGGCACAATTTCCAGATTTCTCCATTGCTTGCCTCTGTTTTTTTTTATAGCAAATTTTTATATTGCATGCCATTTGTTTTCCTTGGATCTTCAAATGATGAGCAAGAATCTAGATGCTTCAATTGTTGTCTTCCTTAACTACTTCTTCTTGCTTGATCTTGATACCAAACTCACTCACTTGGCACATGATTTTTTTTTTTCGAGTTGAAATGCATCCTTGATAAAAATTTGCTTCCAAATCACCAATCACTCCCCCACACTTAAATCTTTGTCCGTCTCGGGCAAAATAACATTAAGAAAACATCTCAAACAACAAGTCCAAAGAAAAGTGAGGATAAGAGTAGGAAATAGGTAAAGAAAAATGGAATAAACATGATTATTGCTAAAAATTGATGTGGAAAGGAAAATAAATGGATTAGCCTCTATAGATGTGATCCAATCATTGAAATATGGTTTTGAAAGAACCTAAGCAAGTTCTAGAGTTCAATAACATATGTGTATCACAAAATAAGGCTAATCTCACTAGGCAAAAATATTTCATCTCAAGACATCAATTAAGAATCTAAAGCAAGTAGTACTCAAGCATCCAAGATTTCATCCATTAACTCAATCCCTAAGTTTTAACAACCAAATTTAATTTATTTTCCAAGAGATTCTAAAATGCTATGGAGATAACCTAGAGGGATACATTTATTTCCACTCATATAAGAAAAAGTGCTAAAAGAAATAACATGCATTTATTGACAAGGACTCAGTTTAAAGGAAAATTCTACTTCTAAAAAGCATAAAAAATGAAAAATGCAATAAAAGAAAATGCAAGAAGAATCAGACTCCCCTTAATTCTGGTGGCCGGAGTCTATCCAGAAGTAGCCTCCATCGTGGTAGTGGAGGAAAGTGGGTGGCTGAGAGATTTGAAACTCCCCCACACTTGAACTTTGCAGAAATGTGTTCAGGTGGTCGCAGGCGATTTAGGTTCAAAATCCATGTAAGAGGTGGAGTGCTTCGAATTAGAGTAAAATCATCTCCTCCTTCTTGATGCTTTTCAGAGGTCCTTCCAGGAGGCTGAAGTCTGTTCAGTTGGAGCACCCACTCCTGAAGTCTTCTGGACCCTGCAAAACAATGTAATACCTCTCTCAAGCATTCAGGGTCAGAAAGAAATGAAATAATATCAGTTTCTACATAAAGTGAATCCAAAACTGCATCATATCCAATTAAATCAAATTCTGGTACCTCAATGAAATTTTCAAAATTATTTCCTACAAAATTTGCATCCAGAGACTCATGACAAATAAAGAAATCAAGTTCTGGCACATCAATATAAATTTCACAATTATTTCCTATCAAAGATGTATCAAGCAATGTATCACAGCCAATCAAATCAATATCAGATATCTCCATAAGTTTTTCACATTCAACCTAAGCATAAGATATAGCAAGAGATTCATCAAAATAAATAACATCAATTTCAGGCACTTCTAAAAAATTTTCACTATCCATATCTACAAAAGATGTATCAAGTGATTCATCATAGCAAACAACATCAATTATAGGTGCCTCGAAAATTATTTCACAATCCATAGCAAGAGATGTATCAAGTAATGCATTATGACCTAGGAAATCAATATTTAGTACCTCTATTGGATTTTCACAAACAATCTCTACACAAGGTATATCAATAAATTCATCAAATTAATAAAGTCAGCACTAGGTACCTCACTGAATTTTTCTAAAGAAAGAGGAGAGATACTTACCTGAGCGTGCTGGAGAATACCTGGAGGTTCTACAAGGGTAGATGTATTCATGGCCTCCTCCTAATCAAGTACATGCTCCTCTTCAGCCTCACACTCTGGTGGACACTCAACTAAAATAGGTGATTCTTGGGTGCTTGCTTCCACCATGCAAGTCCCTACACTTTCTGGTTCATCTTCTGAATCTTCTAATGTACCAGTCAACTGTGGTGGTCCCTGGGGCTTAGTGCAATCCCCTACACCTGTGGAATCATCCTCTATGCATTCTCCTTCTGTAATATCTACAACAACAACATTAGAAAAATTAGGACCATCAATAATGCTATCATCAGAAAATAAAAGTCTAGAATGGTCATGTGGAGCTTCAATTTCTTCTTCTGGAGCTGAAAAATTTGAAAATGAATTTTGAGTAGGAATCTCCAGAGGGATGCATGCTGTAGGTGCCCAATATTTGATGATTACATCTTCTTCTTCTTCTATCAAATTTGCAAGATTACTTGAAGAAGGACTTGGCCATGCATTAGGATCATCTTGAACTGATATAAAATCAACTCCGGGGCTCTCAGAATTATAAACAACTTGAGAAGCTAATTGTTCTGATCTTTGGGCTTTTATCTGATTCAATCGATCTTGCATGTTTTGAAACCATTGTTGTTGTTGTTCTTGTTGTTGTTGAACTTGTTGCAACATCTCCATCGCCCTCTGTTGTTGAGCCTCAAACTCTTGTTGGTCTTGAAAAGTAACATAAGGCTGCTGAAAATCAAGAGTAGGTTGTGCATGCTGAAATGGAAACTGTGGGGGCTGATCAAATGGTTGCACAGGCTGATTTAACTGCTGAAAATTTGGTTCACAAGTTGGTGGAGATGGCTGAAAACTGTAGCCCTAAAAATCTTGGATTTGAGGTTGAAATTGTGGTGGTGAAAACTCAAATTGAGTGGGCTGAAAATTCTGGTTTTGTTGTTGGAAATTCTGAAATGGTGGCTGCCCATGCTGAATTTGTGGCTGGAAATTGGGCTGAAATTGTTGAAATGGTGGCTGCCCAATCTGATAATTCTGGAATAATGGCTGAATTGGCTGAAAATCCGGCTGAAATTGTTGGAATTGCTGTGGTTGCTCAAATTGTTGTAATGGTGGCTGAAACTGAAAGTTTGGTTGCTGGAATTGCTCATTTTGTTGCTGAAAAAACTGATTGGGTCGTTGAAAATTCGAATGTGATTGCTGAAATTGTGGACATGGCTACTGGTAAATAGATGAATCACTGTTGGGTTAGTTGGGAATTCCAGTGCTTAAGCACATTCATTAACCCTCCAGTGTATCTTTAAGCTGTGAATACTCCTCTGGTGAAAACATTTGGAATTTATAGCCCTGTCACAAAACAAACAAGGAAAAATGGCAGCAACCGTATACAAATGATAAAGCAACAGAAAATAGAACCCAATGATATGTCAAAAAGTATACAAGCAAAATCTAACAAATCAACTAGTTGCAGTCCCCGGCAATGGCGCCAAAAATTTGATGAAGCCCAATGTATGTGTCACGAATGTGTGGGCTCATCAGATTTAAATGTATATGAATGCTGGAAACCCTTTTTACAATCAAAAACTGAAAATGTAATATAGGGGCCACAGGTCGTATTTTTCTCGGGGCTAGTTGATATAAATTGATTCGTGCTTGTATTTAGGTGTCGTTTATGTTTTCGGGTTTCAAATAAAATCTGGGTTTTGTTTTCAATTCAGAAATAAAATGGCAATGAAAATGAAGGAAGACAAACTAATAAACCAACCAATGTGATGGCAAGTAATGACTCAACCAATGGAAACCGAATCAACTAAAGCACTTAATCAATTTAGGAAACTGATTCTGATTTCAAAAGCAAAACAAATTGCTAGGCAAATGAACAAAAGCCGTGCAGGAAATTTTCAGCAGCAAGCAAGATTAAATCAAATGCCATCCATAAAATTCAGCAATCAACTTAGACAAATACAACACCAGCTAGCTACAAAATCAAGAAGCAACAAATGCAAAGGAGTTCAGAAACTAATTTCGAACACAATAGCTCTCTAAAAACTGCATTCGACTTGGTCCCAAACAATTCCTATCCTGAACTTGATACTATTGACAGAAATGCTACAAGTTATCCTGCAGAAAAGGAAACTGCTGCCTAAAGTGATACAAACTGCAAAGCTTTAATCTAGTGTACAGCAAATGAATTCGAAGCAATAAATCGACTACAGAATTCAGTAGCAATTGAATGCATAAACAAATGAAGGTGAAACAAAAATCCCAAAACCCAACTGATACGCCCAGATGAATCACAGGCAGAAATGAGACACAAAAACTGCAGAACTCGAATTCAGATTTGCAGCTACAAATCAGAAACAGAACAAGCGCATCACTGAATTCAATTGCAAGGGATTCTAATGTGCTAAACTGATGCAAAACAATTCCACAGCATGCTTGATACGCAAAAGAGAATCACTTGTGCCAAAACTGTATCAGATCTGCAATTTCAGACCAAATGCAGAAATTCAGCAGCAGTTTTGGACACAAACCCAGAAGATGAGCTGAAATGGATGCATAATCCTAAGGATCAGCAAGGCTAGATAGAACTCACGTTTATTTGACACAAAAACTCAGAAATCATGAGCTGAAAATTCAGAATTAAGCTGAGTTGCAGAAATAAGCAGAATTTGGCAGAATTGATCAAAATGCAGAAATGAAACAGTTAACTTGGACACAAAACAAGCAAATGACTGAAATGAATTGCTATTTTGATGAACAGCAAGGCTTAAGTGGAATTCTTATTTAATGGACTCGAAACACATAGGTAAATGAGCTGAAATTTCAGAAACAAGCTGAAAATTTCAGAATAGTTGACTGCAGGAATACAAGAAATGGGTGCAGAGATTCAAAGCATTAAATGCAAACACGAAAACAAATGAATTCAAATTCTCCAACCTAATATTCAGGCAAGATTGCAAAAGATTTAAGCTCACTAATGTAAAATTTCAGAAACTGCGAGAGAATGCAGAAATGGAATTGGCACGCGACTACAACTTGATACACAACAACTTAAGCTGAAATAAACTGAAATTTAACTAAGGTAACCACTAAACAAGTTCCTAACTACTTAACTTGAAGAATTAAAGCTAGATTACAGCTAAAACAATGCAATAAACGAACTTAACCAATCTGAAACAAAATGCAGAAACAGAACACGACAATAATGGAATTACAGCTACAAAAACAGGAAAATTAGCTAGATAAACTACTCCTCAACCCTTCCTAAGCTCAAGAACTTCTTGGTCGTCAATCAAGAGCCGGCTTCGAACCCCTAGGCACAGCAAATCAGTGGAAATCCATTTCTGAAGTTGATTCTACTTCAAATCTGCGCTTGCTGGAAATCACAATCCGATTCACTCTTTCTCAGTTGAATGAGTTGCGATGATGATTTGGGAAGCTTCCGAGATCACTTGAGAACCCCTACAAATGGCTCGGAAGCTTGGAAATGGACTGTGGAAGAGAAATCAGTGATCGGACTGAGGAGTTGCCGAAACCCTCAAGCAAGCCCTGTTCCGGCGCAAATGGAGCTGAATTCTTCAAGGAATCGATTGCCAAGGACTCGATTCTTGATCCAAGGCCGAGATTGAGTGGTCGCGCCTTCAAAACTAAGAGAACTACGAAGAAACGAAGAAGAACGATGAAGATGCTACTGTTGCGGCGAAGACGCGACGAGGAGAAGGGCTGGAAAAATCTGATTAAATACATTAGCAATGGACGGCCCAGATTGATCGGAGGAAATCCAACGGCAGATCTTGGTCTGATTTGAGTCAAACTTTTATGATGATGATCTGGGGTCAGGATCTGCCTTGTGGTTGCTTGGATCCTCCAGATATGCAACGGATGGTCCAGATCAACTCTATCTGTGAATGGACGCTCTAGAGCCCTCCTTGCTTGATCCAACGGTTAATTGAGCTCTGATTGGAATGAAACCTTCAGATCTTGATCATAGAGCTTGATCAACCCTAACCCTAGCTTGGATTGCTTCAGATCGTCCCGGATAGCTCAGATCTAGCCGCTCTTGAATCGGACGGCCCGGATTAATTGTAAGCTTGATAATTCGATCCGGTTCACATCCGACTCAAGTTTGACCCAGTATGCCCTAGGTCCAGGATCCTTTCATGCCTACAAAAATATATCAGAAAATTACTGGCCAAATAATCCAAAAATATGTAAATTTGCAATTAAGTCCAAATTAAAAGGAAATCCTAAAACCTAGGGTAAAATCATAATTAAACAATAAAAACATAGGTCAAACATGGATTTTAGCAATTAAAGTAATCAACAAAATGGTATCTATC
>JAGFNQ010002676.1:228072-254794 GCA_024364735.1 Boesenbergia rotunda
CATGGCCTCCTCTTCCTTGAGCCCCGGCCCGCGGTATACCACCATGGTGTCTGAACTCCACTCCCGAGACCACGACCACGACCGACTCCGGTCGGAATACCAGATCCCCACTGATCATAGACTCATCCTCCCCGACTCGACCGACTGACCCGAGAGCACACCCCACAGTTACATAAACCTCTCCTAAGACCACCTTCGGGCCGACCTTCGGTTCCCTCTTCACCCTTTTGTTTACTCTGTTTGCCGGTATTTCCAAATCCCTCTTTTCCAATTAGCTCCAAACGCCATCCACTTAATTTGCGGGTCGGTCATTACCGAAACTCATTTGATACAAAAATTTCATTCAATTAAACCGAAATGCAGAAATTGAACTTGACATTCAGATTCAAGTTGGATTTAAAACAATATGTTTTCAAGCTCAATAGCACACTTAAAGGTATGTTTAAACTTGATACACTTCAATGCTGAAACTAGACTTGATACACATTGCAGAATTTGAGTTAACTTGCCACCATGGACTGGAAAATCTAATGTGCCACTGATTAAGATTAATTGCAGACTTTGCCATTGCTCACTGCAGCTTAGAAAGGCATGCTATCAATAAAGAAGTACACTGGTATGAAAATTCAGAAACTCGTGATTAGTCAATCGAAAGACACCCCATTGCAGAAATTAAATGTGCAGGATTGCATGTTCAGTTCAGATGCAGAAATGAATGCAGCTGGATGCAGAGTTAAGATGCAAGCAATGCAGAATTCTGGTGCAATAGCACACCAAAAATTATGCTTAACTTCAAGAATTGATTCTCGAAATGAGCTGAATGCTAAACAATTTGTTGTTAAGTAAGAAAACTGAGACACACTTCAGCTATGAGAGACAAGTGCAGAATTGATGCTTCAATGCAGAACAGGAATGGAAATTACTGCAATTCGAGAATCAACTGATCAATTCAGATACAATTGGAAGGAGAAAGGAAATCAGAAACTGCAGAGCATGAATGGAGAATTTCAGCAACATTCAAATGCAGAAATGCCAAATCGATTGCAGGCATTACAGCAAATAGATGCAGAAATGAATTGCAGCATGAATTAGATACAAATTCTAACAAGCAAATTGATTTCAGTTGCAATAAAAGTCTAAGATGAAGCTTACTGATGTAAATTCAGAGCCGTGACATGTGATTTGCAGAGTTGGAGTTAGTAGAAATGGATTCAAGTTGCAGAAATTGAAATTGATGCAAACAAGCTGAACCGAAAATGTAGAAATAAAATCAGATTGCTAAACAACTCAAATCAATTGAGTTAGTAAACTAAATGTTGTTTTCAATTGCAAGCATCTAAATTAAACACAAACTGAATTCGCAAGAGCTGCAAAATCAGAAACAAACTGGCACGCATGAACAGAAATTCAGAAACATTAACAGGAATTGGCACGCAAGGTTTTAAACAGAAATAAACTGAAATTAAGTGAAACATTAACTAAACTAGCTAGCTAACTACTTGCTTGAAGATTTAAAGCTAAATTACAGCTGGAACAATGCACTAAACCAAGTTAACGAATCTGAAACGAGAAGGCAGAAACAGAACAAGTGCAGAAATAAGGTTACAGCTACTAAACATGAAATTAACTAAGCAAACTAAACTCAATCACTCCCTAAGCTCAAGAACTTCTTGGTTGTCAATCAAGAGCCGGCTTCGAACCCCTAGGCACAGCAAATCAGTGGAAATCCATTTCTGAAGTTGATTCTGCTTCAAATCTGCGCTTGCTGGAAATCACAGTCCGATTCACTCTTTCTCAGTTGAATGAGCTGCGATGATGATTTGGGAAGCTTCCAAGCTCATCTGAGAACCCCTACAAATGGCTCGGAAGCTTTGAAATGGACTGTGGAAGAGAAAACAGTGGTCGGACTGAGGAAATGCCGAAACCCTCAAGCAAGCCCTGTTCCGGCGCAAATGGAGCTGAATTCTTCAAGGAATCGATCCCCAAAGACTCAATTCTTGATCCAAGGCCGAGATTGAGTGGACGCGCCTCCTTTAATGAAGAACTACGGAAGAAAATTCTAAGAACATGCGAAGAAGACGAAGAACGGCGGAGACGCGACAAAGGGAAGAAGCTGCTGCGTTTTGATTAAATAGGAACAAATGGACGGCTCAGATTGATCGGAGGAGATCCAACGGCAGATCTTGGTCTGATTTGAGACAAACTTTTATGATGATGATCTGGGGTCAGGATCTGCCTTGTGGTAGCTCGGATCCTCCAGATGTGCAACGGATGGTCCAGATCAACTCTATCTGTGAATGGACGCTCTAGAGCCCTCCTTGCTTGATCCAACGGTTGATTTAGCTCTGATTGGGATGAAACCTTCAGATCTTGATCATAGAGCTTGATCAACCCTAACCCTAGCTCGGATTGCTTCAGATCGTCCCGGATGGCTCAGATCTAGCCGCTTTTGAATCAGACGGCCCGGATTAATTGTAAGCTTGATAATTCGATCCGGTTCACATCCGACTCAAGTTTGACCCAGTATGCCCTAGGTCCAGGATCCTTTCATGCCTACAAAAATATATCAGAAAATTAGTGGCCAAATAATCCAAAAAAGTGTAATTTTGCAATTAAGTCCAAAATAAGAGGAAATCCTAAAACCTAGGGTAAAATCACAATTAAACAATAAAATCATAGGTCAAACATGGATTTTAGCAATTAAAATAATCAATAAAATGATACTTATCAACTCCCCCACACTTAACCTTAAGCGTCTCGCGAAACTACTAAATAAGTATCCCTTAGGCTTTCTTAAGCATAATTAGAAACAAATGAAAAGAAATTACCTAGGGTTGTCAATTCTCAAAAATCTAAGCTCTATGGATTAGTATCTTGTCCTTAAATCAACAACTTAGCCTTTTCATCTATCATGAGTCATTGAGATGAATTTAAATCACTAAGCCTTTCAAGGGATGTTTTGGTGGCTCTCTCCTTAAATTCTAAGTTGATGATAGGAGTGGAGCTCACTCATACACACATGCTTCTTGCACTATCATAGGCTTGCTTATTATCTAATCTCCACCATTAATCATGATTAGGATCAACATCTACAAAAACAAATGGAAACATGGAAAATGGTAAGAAATGGAATAAAAATCAAGAAAATGGAAAAATTGATGGAGTGGAAGACTTGAGTGCTCAAGGATGTTTTCAATGTACTTTGCTTCTCTTTACAGTCCTCTAATGAATTCAAAAGTGTGATGGAGTGAAATTTGAATAAATTCCTTTGATTTGGATGAAAAACCTTTCTTTGACTTCCTTGTGCCAAGTTTGCTTTTGTTTGCCATTTTTCTTTCTTCTCTTTTCTGATCCTTCTTTTTTCTTCTTTCTTTCTTTCTTGTAAGGTCAGAAATGAAATGGAATAAAGCTTTGATCCGGATGTGGAAATCTTCACTGATTTATGGTGCCAAGTTAATGGTGTGCCAACTTGTTTTCTCCTTCTCTTTTCTTATTTTCTCAAACTGTTTTTCCTCTTTTTTTTCTTCTCTCAATCTTCTAATGGAGCATTTCAGATTTCACAAAACTCTGATTTCTTCATATCAATTGGCATCTAGGAGTTGTAGAGCATTTAAACTGCTTCCTCAAAAATTCTGCTCAATCAAGTTGAATTTTAGCCAACTTCTTTCCATTTTCTTCTCTATTTCGAAACTCCTAGCATCCAAATTCCTTTCTTGTTCTGATAGGCTGTGATGTGCTTCAATCTATGATACATTCATCCACTTCATTTCGTGATTCACAGCCTTGGAAAAAATCAAATTTAGCCAACAGTTGACTCAATTTCTGCACAAACTGCCTCACTGATTTTTTTTCTTTGTTTTAAGCTTTTGTTCAGCCCTTATTCAGACATTCCGATTTTGTACAGCTGAGATTGAGCTTCTGGCATATGGTTCTGAGTTTTATGAACAGAATACAGCTGCATTTGTGAGTACTTCTGATCAAATCATGCTTCAAAGAAAAATTTTTCTTGCTTTGGCACCAACTCTTTTTCTCACTGCTTTTTGAGTGCAAATTGTTTCCATTTCAGATTTTTGTCTTGGCATAGCTTCTTGGATCTTCAATTGATGATAAAGACTCTAGATGCTTCAATTGTTGTCTTCCTCTACTACTTCTTCTTGCTTGATCTTGGCACCAAACTCACTCACTTGGCACATGAAATTTAAATTTTTTTTTTCAAATGAAGTGCCTCTTTGATACCAATCTTTCCAAAATACTAGTCACTCCCCCCACACTTAAATCTTTGTCCGTCTCGGGCAAAATAGCATTAGAAACATTCCAAACAAACAAGTCCAAAGAAAAGTGAGGGTAAGAGTAAGAAATAAGTAGAGAAAAATGGAATGAACATGGTTTTTTTTTCTAAAATGGATATGGAAAGGTAAACAAAGTGATTAGCTTCTATAGATGTGATCCAATCATTGAAATATGGTTTTGAAAGAACCTAAGCAAGTTCTAGAGTACGATAACATGTATGTGTCACAAATATAAGACTAATTCTCACTAGGTAAAAATAATCCATCTCAAATCCTCAATTAAGAATCTAAAGCAAAATCGTACTCAAACATTCAAGATTTCATCCATGAACTCAAATCCTAAGTTTTAACAACCAAATTTAATTTATTTTCAAAAGACTCTAACATGACATGAAAATAACCTAAAGAGATACATTTATTTCCACTCATGCAAGAAAAAGTGCTAAAAGAAAAGACATGGTATTTACAATGTCTATTTATTCAATTTACTCTAGAAAACATAAAAGTGAAAAATACGATAAAAGAAAATGCAAGAAAGAACAATCTCCCCTTTATTCGGGTGGACGGAGCCTATCCAGAAGTAGCCTCCATCTTGGTAGTGGAGGAACATGGGTGGCTGAGAGATTTCTGACTCCCCCACACTTGAACTTTACAAAAAATATCTCCGGTGGCCGAAGGCGATTCAGGTATAATAGCCATTGAAGGAATGGAGGGCTATGGATTAAAGTAAGATCTTCTCCTCCTTCTTGATGCCTTTCAGAAGTCCTTCCAGGAGGCTGAAGTCTGTTCAGTTGGAGCACCCACTCCTGAAGTCTTCTGGACCCTGCAAAACAATGTAATACCTCTCTCAAGTGTGCTGGGTCAGAAAGAAATGAAATAATATCAGTCTCTGCATAAAATGAATCCAAAACTGCATCATATCCAATTAAATCAAATTCTGGTACCTCAATGAAATTTTCAAAATCATTTTCTACGAAATTTGCATCCAGAAACTCATCACAAACAAAGAACTCAAATTCTGGCACATCAATAGAAATTTCACAATTAGTTTCCATCCAGGGTATATTAAGCAATGTGTCACAGCCAATCAAATTAATATCAGGTATCTCCAAAAGTCTTTCACATTCATTCTCAGCATATGAAATAGCAAGAGATTCATCAAAATAAATAACATCAATTTCAGGCACTTCTAAAAAATTTTCACTATCCATATTCACAAAAGATGTATCAAGAGATTCATCATAACAAACTACATCAATTATTGGTGCCTCTAAAATTATTTCGCTATTCATATCTACAGGAGATGTATCAAGTAATGCAGTACGATCAATGAAATCAATGTTTGGTACCTCTATTGGATTTTCACAAACACATTCTACACAAGGTATATTAATAAATTCATCAGAATCAACAAAGTCAACACTAGGTACCTCACTGCATTTTTCTGAAGAAAGGGGAGAAATACTTATCTGTGCGTGCTGGAGAATACCTGGAGGTTCTACAAGGGTAGATGTATCCATGGCCTCCTCCTGGTCAAGTACATGCTCCTCTTCAGCCTCAGACTTTGGTGGACACTCAACTAAAGCAGGTGATCCTTGGGTGCTTGCTTCCACCATGCAAGTCCCTACTCTTTCTGGTTTATCTTCTGAATCTTCTAATATACCAGTCAACTGTGGTGGTCCCTGGGGCTTAGTGCAATCCCCTACACCTATGGAATCATCTCCTATGCATGCTTCTCCTGTAATATCTGCAACAACAATATTAGAAAAATTAGGACCATCAATAATGCTATCATCACAAAATAAGAGTCTAGAATGGTCCTGTGGAGCTTCAGTTTCTTCTTCTGGAGCTGAAAAACTTGAAAATGAATTTTGAGTAGGAATCTCCGGAGGGATGCATGCTGTAGGTGCCCTATATTTGATGATTACATCTTCTTCTTCTTCTATCACATTTACAAGATTACTTGAAGAAGGTCTTGGCCATGCACTAGGGTCACCTTGAACTAATATAAAATCAACTCCGGGGCTCTCAGAATTACAAGTAACTTGAGAAGATAACTGTTCTGATCTTTGGGCTTTTATTGATTCAATCGATCTTGCATGTTTTGAAACCATTGTTGTTGTTTTTGTTGTTGCAGAACTTGTTGGAACATCTCCATCATCCTTATTGTTGAGCCTCATCCCAATCAGGATTCTCAAACCTCCTTGGTTAGTGTGGGACCCCTGTTGGTCTTGAAATGAAAAATAGGGCTGCTGAAGTCCAGGAGGAGGCTGTGCATTCTAAAATGGAAATTGTTGGGGCTGCTCAAATGGATGAAATGACTGATTAAATTGTTGAATATTTGGTTCACAAGTTGGTGGAGATGGCTGAAAACTGTAGCCTTGAAATTCTTGGATCTGAGGTTGAAATTGTGGTGATGAAAACTCAAATTGAGTGGGCTGAAAATTCTGGTTTTGTTGTTGGAAATTCTGAAATGGTGGCTGCCCATGCTGAATTTGTGGCTGGAAATTGGGCTGAAATTGCTGAAATGATGGCTGCCCAATCTGAAAATTCTGGAATAATGGCTGAATTGGCTGAAAATCCGGCTGAAATTGTTGGAATTGCTGTTGAAATTGTTGTGGTTGCTGGAATTGTTGTAATGGTGGCTGAAACTGAAAGTTTGGTTGCTGAAAATGATCATTTTGTTGCTGAAAAAACTGATTGGGTCATTGAAAATTCGAATGTGATTGCTGAAATTGTGGACATGGCTGCTGATAAGTAGATGAATCACTGTTGGGTGTTAGTTGGGAGTCCGAGTCCTTAACCCTACACTTCAACTCCACCAATGCCTCTTTTATCTCTGTCTAGAACTCTGGTGACCACATTTTGATCTTGCAACCCTGTCACAAAACAAACAAGAAAAATGGCAGCAATCGTATACAAATGATAAAGCAACAGAAAATAGAACCCAATGATATGTCAAAAAGTATACAAGCAAAAATCAAACAAATCAACTAGTTGCCTCCCCGGCAACGGCGCCAAAAATTTGACAGGCCCAAACGGTGTGTCATGAATGTGGGCCTCAAATTTAGATGTGAATGAATGAATGCTGGAAACCCTTTTTGCAATCAAGAATATGAAAACGTAGTAAAGGGGCCACAGGTCGTATTTTTCTCGGGGACTAGTTGACGTTATGTGATTCGTTCTTGTATTTATGTGTCGTTTGTGTTTTCGGGGTTTCAAATCAAAATTGGGTTTGGGCCTCAAACAAGAATGGATTCGCATAAAAATGAAGGAAACTAAACCAAACGAATTTACTAGGTAGTGCAATTTACAACCCAACCAATGAAGAAATTAATGCAACTAATGCAACCTTGCAAAGTTTAGGAAATCAACTGAATTCAAACCGATCCTAATACTGATTGGCACTAATGCAGAGCTTTGCTTCAGAGTTGCAATTCAAGACAACCAAATGGTACACATTCTATGGACAAATTGGAACAAGGTCAATACCGAAACTCATTTGATACAAAAATTTCATTCAATTAAATCGAAATGCAGAAATTGAACTTGACATTCAGATTCAAGTTGGATTTAAAACAATATGTTTTCAATCTCAATAGCACACTTAAAGGTATGTTTAAACTTGATACACTTCAATGCTGAAACTAGACTTGATACACATTGCAGAATTTGAGTTAACTTGCCACCATGGACTGGGAAATCTGATGTGCCACTGATTAAGATTAATTGCAGACTTTGCCATTGCTCACTGCAGCTTAGAAAGGCATGCTATCAATAAAGAAGTACACTGGTATGAAAATTCAAAACTCGTGATTAGTCAATCGAAAGACACCCCATTGCAGAAATTAAATGTGCAGGATTGCATGTTCAGTTCAGATGCAGAAATAAATGCAGCTAGATTAGATACAAATTCAAACAAGCAAATTGATTTCAGTTGCAATAAAAGTCTAAGATGAAGCTTACTGATGTAAATTCAGAGCCGTGACATGTGATTTGCAGAGTTGGAGTTAGCAGAAATGGATTCAAGTTGCAGAAATTGAAATTGATGCAAACAAGCTGGACCGAAAATGTAGAAATAAAATCAGATTGCTAAACAACTCAAATCAATTGAGTTAGTAAACTAAATGTTGTTTTTAATTGCAAGCATCTAAATTAAACACAAACTGAATTCGCAAGAGCTGCAAAATCAGAAACAAACTGGCACGCATGAACAGAAATTCAGAAACATTAACAGGAATTGGCACGCAAGGTTTTAATCAGAAATAAACTGAAATTAAGTGAAACATTAACTAAACTAGCTAGCTAACTACTTGCTTGAAGATTTAAAACTAAATTATAGCTGGAACAATGCATTAAACCAATGTAACGAATCTGAAACAAAAATGCAGAAACAGAACACAGCAGTGATGGAAATTAAAGCTACAAAAACTGTATGAAACTAAATTATCTAAGCTACTCCTCAACCATTCTCCAACTCAAGAGCTCCTTGGTCGTCAATCAAGGAAGAACCTCGGACCCGCAAGCTCCGCAAATCAGTGAAGATACGTCTCTGCTACTGAAACAGATCAAAACCTGCTCAAACTGAAATTAGCTTCCGAATTCTTCAATCTCACTGTTGTGGCTTGCAAATTGGATTTGGGAATGACCGAGACCTTCCAGGGAACCCCTCTGGTCAGCTCGGATGTAGTGAAAATGGATCACAGCTGAGTTCGTTGAAGTCGGATAGTGGAACTGCCGAGACCTCGCGCAGCTTCGCTATTGAGCAGAAATCAATTCTGAAACCTCGCTGAGATTCTCTTCACTAACCTAGCCCTTGCTTTGATGATGGATTGAAGGATCGCGCCTCCTTGATGAAGAAATCTAGCTAAGGAATTGAAGAACGAAGCGAAGAAGACGAGCTAACGGTGGAGACGCGACAAGGCTTGGCTGCAGGCAAAATTTGATTAAATACTTAGCATTGGACGGTTCAGATTAATTTGGAAAATCCAACGGCTGATCTTGGTCTGATTTGAGCCAAACATTGATGATGATGATCTGGGGTCAGGATCTGCCTCGTGGTAGCTCGGATCCTCCAGATGTGCAACGGATGGTCTAGATCAACTCAATCTGTGAATGGACGCTCTAGAGCCCTCCTTGCTTGATCCAACGGTTGATTTAGCTCTGATTGGGATGAAACTTTCAGATCTTGATCATAGAGCTTGATCAACCCTAACCCTAGCTCGAATTGCTTCAGATCGTCCCGGATGGCTCAGATCTAGCCGCTCTTGAATCGGACGGCCCGGATTAATCGTAGGCTTGATAATTCGATCCGGTTCACATCCGACTCAAGTTTGACCCAGTATACCCTAGGTCCAAGATCTTTTCATGCCTACCAAAATATATAAGAAAATTAGTGGCCAAATAATCCAAAAATATATAATTTTGCAATTAAGTCCAAAATAAGAGGAAATCCTAAAACCTAGGGTAAAATCACAATTAAGCAATAAAAACATAGGTCAAATATGGATTTTAAAAATTAAAATAATCAATAAAATGGTGCTTATCAGAGACCCAAAGTCAGAACCAAGATAGCTACGACTGTAAATAATGACTAACACTCCTGCTTGGTTTGTTTTGGAACTAACCTTAGTTACAAGGACCGAAGGATTGTATTTCTGCAGCTCAGACGCCCCAAAGGAGTAGGGTGGTTCACTGGGCTAGGCGCCCGAGAGGTCACGGGCGCCCAAGGTCAAGGCCAAAAAATTGCTAAGAAGCAAGACTGCTTCGAACTACACTGGGCTAGGCGCCCAGGAGGTCCCGGGCACCCAAGGTCAATGGCAAAGTGGACATCGAAGCAAATCCGCCACGAAGCCAATGGATCAGGTCAACCTAGGCACCCGAGAGGTCCCGGGCACCCCAGTCAGCCCTGGTATCGAATCGAAGGGGGTAAGCACTGACCGAGCTGTGGATTGAGGTTCTCGCAGGTGAAGGCACGTGTCAGGCGCCCCCATGGGCAGTATAAAAGGGGGCTCGACCCCAAGGCTTCAACAATCAATTCTTTCCAACGCTCTAAACACTTTCGCTTATGCGCTGCGCTCTGGCAAAGTTCCATTTCGAGATTTCAGCGCCGACGATGACCCTCTGCTCCGGAATTCGATCCATCTCGAGTGTCGGTAATGTTTTAAATTTACGAAAGTTTTGTGACTTAGTTTACAAATTCTATATCTGTACTTTCAATCTATAAAGATCTTTCCGAATATAAAATTGCCCAAAGTAAACGGTCAAGGTTCGTGGGCCTTGGAGTAGGAGCCGACCGCGACTCCGAACCATGTAAAAAATCGACTTGTGTTCTTGTGTACGTTATTTTCTTTCCGCTACATATTTGCTCTTTCTTAGTCCCAAAATTTTATAACGATATTCACCCCCCCTCTATCGTTTTCTTCGATCCAACACTTAACTCAAAATTTATTTTGAAAATTTTCTAAGTGCTTAACTCAAAATGTATTTTGGAAAATTTTTTAAGTGTTAAAACTCAAATTTTATTTTGGAAAATTTTCTAAGTGTTAAAACTCAAAATTTATTTTGAAAAATTTTCTAAGTGTTAAAACTCAAAATTTATTTTGAAAGCTTTCTAAGTGTTAAAACTCAAAATTTGTTTTGGAAAATTTTCTAAGTATTAAAACTTAATATTGTTTTGGAAAATTTTTTAAGTGTTTAGACTCGAAAATATTTTGAAATTTAGTCAAGAACTTAGAAAGCATTTTCAAAAACCCCACTTATGATTGAAAAACTCAGGGGGAGAATTTTTTAGGGGGAGGAAACTAAATGTGATTAATACAGTGCCTGTTATAGTCTTCTATAACTTAACTTTTTGAACCGTGTTGTCATAAATCAAAAAAGGGGAGATTGTTGGTGCAGGCAGCATCTAAGTCAAACCTGGGTTTTGATAAGGGCTAAGGATTCAGAAGTTAAGGTGTTATTGTGATCTAACATGTTTGCTGAGTGTGTAGGAAAAGTCCAAGGTACATTTGGCAAGAAGCCCTAGAAAAGGGCTGGGCAAGAAGTCCTGGTCAAGGACCGGGCAAGAAGTCCTGGCAAGAGGATGGGCACCGAAGACCTGACCGGAAGTTGGGCACGAATACCTGGTCCGGTGGATTGGGCAAAAGTCCAACCGGAGGAGCCGGTTGGCAAAAGGTAAACTCTCCTGAGAGGAGTAGGTGAGGGCGTGTTCCCCATCGAGGGAACAGTAGGCGTGGGTTCGACCTAGGTTCCATTTGGGAGACCCAAAGTCAGAACCAAGACAGCTACGACTGTAACTAATGGCTAACACATTTGCTTGATGTGTTTTGGTACTAACCTTTGTTGCAGGATCGAAGGACTGGTCTTCTGCAAGTGAGGTGCCTCACTGGGGCTAGGCGCCCGGATGGACTCGGGCGCCTGTAAGGATACGAGCGCCCCAGTGTGAAGGCAAAACATCAACCACAGCAGCGAACCCTCTGGACCAAGGTAGATCAGGCGCCCATGAGGTCACGGGCGCCCCTATCAGCTCAGGTACTTGTTTCTAATGATTTCTCCCTTGTGGTTTAATTTGTTTTTGAAGACCCATTTGGTTCCAATAATGGTGGTCTTCTTAGGCCTAGGGACTAAGTCCCAAACCTGACTCCTCTCAAATTGACCTAGTTCATCTTGCATTGCAATAATCCAATCGGGATCATTTAATGCTTCATCAATTTTTCTAGGTTCAATTTCGGAAATTAGAGCAACTTCATTAGCCTCATTCCTGAAGAATGATCTAGTCCTAACCCCTTGATGGATGTCTCCAACAATTTGGTCTTGGGGATGACTAGAGGCTAGTCTCGTTTGCCTTGGTGTTGGTGGTGCTTCTTGAACGAGTTCACTAGACACAAGTTCAGCCTCAGGATCCGGCTGATCAATGAGTTGTCTAGGCTCACCGTCAACAGACTCATCACCATCAACAATTCTCGGATTTTCATTCAAACTAAGTCTCCTTAGTTCGATTTGAACTCCTTCTACATTATCTGATTGGTCAATCGATTTTGGAGATTCCTCAAAAACCACATCAGAAGACTCTTCAATTAGTCTAGTTCTCTTGTTGTAGACTCGGTAGGCTTTGCTAACTAGAGAGTACCCGACTAGTATCCCTTCATCATCTTTTGCCGTGAACTTTCCAAGATGATCCTTGGTATTTAGGATGAACACCTTACACCCAAACACCCTAAGGTGTTTAACCGTAGGTGGTTTCCCAAACCAAAGTTCATGGGGAGTCTTTTCTAAAAACCTATGGATGAGAACTCGATTTTGCACATAGCAAGCTGTATTTACAGCTTCAGCCCATAAGTAACTCGGGAGTGAGTACTCATTAAGCATGCTTCGTGCAGCCTCTTGAAGTGCACGGTTCTTCCTTTCTACAACACCATTTTGTTGTGGTGTTCTAGGAGTAGAGAACTCATGTCTATAACCCTTATCTTGACAAAATTCTAGAAACCTTTGGTTTTGAAATTCACCTCCATGATCACTTCTTATTGTCTAAATTGTTGATGATTTCTCATTTTCAATTCTTCTACAAAAAGAAATGAAAATATCTACGGTTTGATCCTTATGTTTTAAAAAGTAAGTCCAAGTATATCTAGTAAAATCATCAATGATAACAAAGCAATATCTACTTCCATTCAATGATATGATGGTACTACAATCAAATAAATCTATGTGAAGTAAATCTAATGCATTGGAAGTACTTACAGTGCTTTTACCTTTATGTGCAGATTTTGTTTGCTTACCCATTTGACACGCATCACATAATTTATCTTTTTCATACTTGATGCTTGGTAAGCCTCGCACTAGTCCCTTGTTGGCCAACTTCCGGATGTTCTTCATGTTCACATGTGCTAGCCTCCGGTGCCAAAGTGTGGACTCTTCTTGTTTTGACATGAAACACTTAGCAAGAGCATTAATAGCACTTTTAAATGAAACTTGATAAATATTGTCTACTCTTGCTCCTAATAGTACCGTGTCCAAAGTGTCATTTTGTCTAACTAGACATTGACTTGGTTGGAAATCAATTGTGTAACCCGTGTCACACAATTGACTGACACTTAGGAGATTAAACTTCATCCCCTTGACTAGAAGGACATTTGAGATTCTAAGACACTCGGATATTTGAATGTCTCCTATTCCTATGACCCTAAGACTACCATTGTTACCAAATGATACATTACCTCTACTCTTCTTGTGAAATGTGGTAAACAATGATCTATCCCCGGTCATGTGTTTGGAGCATCCACTATCAACAAACCAAGTTGATAGATGCTCCGCCTCAATCACAACCTACACAATTCGAAAAATAGAAGTCTTAGGTACCCAAACCTTGGGACCTAATGCATCAACTAAACATGACTTAGGCACCCATGCCTTGACAACTTTCTTTTGGATTTTGGGTGTCCTAGATTGCCTCATGTCAGTCCTAGACATGAGAGATACAAATGAGGGTACTTTAGGGCAGTAACCAATACCGGCCCTATTGTAAACCGCTCTTTGGGCATTTAAAATCATATCTAAGGTCTTAGAGCTATTTGAGAATTTCCCAAGAATATTCTTGAGCTTCTCAACTTCACTCTTCAAAGATTGGTTTTCCTCTACTAACCCAATATCATGCATATCACTGATTTCCTCAACCTTAGAGGATTTCAGGCTTACAATCTCATGTTTCAAAGATTTAATTTCATCTTCTAGTAATTCAACATGCAAGTCATCAATGTTATCATCTCTAGAAGCTTTCAATTGATCAATTTCTAATTGCAATGCTTTAACTTTGTTTTTGGATTTCTTAAGCATACTAGTTAAACATGCAATTGCTCTATAATATTTTTCAAGCTCGGGAGAAGTTACCTCTTCATCATCCGAAGATGATGAAGCCGTGTTTGCGGAGCTTGAAGTTTCTTCACTGCTCTCCTCTCCAAGAGCCATGAGAGCCACTTGCCTTGTGCTCTTCTCCTCCTTCTCATCATCGGATGAACTAGAAGATGACTCATCCCAAGACGCCTTCAAGGCTTTCTTCTTCTTCTTGGATTTCTCTTCTTTTCTTTTGGGTTTCTCCTCCTTTTTAAGCTTCGGACATTCATTCTTGAAATGCCCTTTCCTACCACACTCAAAGCAAGATGCATTATTCTTATCAAGCTTGAATTCACTAGTGTTACCTCTCCTTTTGAACCGTCGATCTCTTCGCATCATTCTTCGCACGAAGTTCGTCATTTCGGATGAAGAGGAGCCACTGTCATCTTCCTCCGAGGTTGACTCGGATTCGGAGGAGGATGAAGATGATGAAAGATCCTTCTCCTTTTTCTTCTCCTTCTTCTTCTTGTTGATCCGGTCCCCTGCAACTAAGGCAATCCCCTTCTCCTTGGGGCCTTTGTTAGCCATTTCATGCAATTCCATCTCACAAAATAAATCATCTAACTTTACAATAGATAAATCCTTGGATACTTTGTAGGCATCCACCATGGAAGACCACAAAGCATTCCTTGGAAATGCTTTCAAGACATACCTCACAAGGTCGCGATTCTCGACCTTTTCATCAATCGAATGAAGTCCATTAAGAACTTCCTTGAACCGGCTATGGAGCTCACTTACCGACTCATTCTCCTTTATGGAGAGGTTTTGAAGTTGGTTGAGGAACAAGTCCCTCTTTGCAATCCTCGAGTCTCGGGTGCCTTCATGGAGCTCTATGAGTTTGTTCCACAAATATTTTGCACTCATGAAGGGACCAACCTTGATAAGTTGGTCTTTGTTCATGCCGCATTGTAGAGTGACAACCGCCTTAGCGTCGGCTTCACTTTTCCTTGTTTGTTCGGCAGTCCACCGGGAAGATTCGAGTTCCTTGCCTTCATCATCCTTAGGAGGGATGAATCCTTCTTTCACCGCGAACCATGTATGGATGTCCATCTTCAAATAGTATTCCATCTTTGATCTCCAATATTGGAAGTCGGCGCCATCAAAGAATGGAGGTCGGGTGGTGGAGAAGCCTTCTCTCAAAGCCATCTTGTTGAAGACTCTCGGTTGTTAATCCGTGTGTAGAGCCCCTTGCTCTGATACCACTTGTTGGGAACGAGATGGCTATAGGGGGGGTGAATATAGACAATCGCTTGCCCCTTGAAAACTTATCACAATTTCTGCAACTCAATTATCAGTAGCACAGCGGAAAGAATGGAAAACAGAGTATGCAGAAAAATAAATGAGAGCAAAACACACACAACTAGCAAGATCGCTAACAAGGAGGGTTTACAAGGTTCGGGGATAACTTGCCCCTACTCCTTGGCGTGCCCTTGAGGTGGGCGATCCCTTGATCGTCGGCAGATCAAGCCCCGGTTAACACCGGATATGAAGCAACCTCCTTCTCGGTGGAAAAACCTCTCCATAGTGTGTTTCAAACAATGATATATAATGAGCACAATGAAACAACAACAAGAAAGATCTTACTCAAACACTTAGCAAGGATTAAACACAGCAAGCTTCCCGAGCTCCACCCAGTGGCGATCTCACGCAGACCCCGTCTGCTTCGTGTCTTCCCACTGTCAGACTCCAAGCTTCTTGTTTTCTCCTTCAAGCGCTCAAGTATGATGATTGCTTCTCAATAGCTTGCTTAGAATGGTTGAAGAACTCAAGAACAGCAAGCTTTTTGCAGCAGAACGCAAGAACACGAAGAAGTTCAGCATGCATCAACTCTGCGAAAAATCCTCTACAGAACTCAACTCTCGCGCTCCTTTTGTTTTCTCCACCAAGCGACGGGTGACACCATCTCTGTAGCTCCCAGCTACTCATCTGCCAACGCCAGCCTCTACTGAGCTATCTCTGGACTCACTGAGCTCCTCAGCCAAGCCCCAGCCTTAGCTCCAGTCCGCAGCTCGCCGTTGCAACCTGAGATGGGAAAAGGGACAAACCTGCTCCAAGGAAAGCACGCCTTGACTTCTCCTTGAGTGTTTGAGTCTTCCCCTGTCACCTGAAACTCAATCAGAGCATTAGAGCAGAAGATCATGCAGCATATCATATATCATCAGTAAATCCGATACGATCAGAAATTCTGACCGCGTCTGACAGTGAATTTGAATTAAAGTGATCGGTCACCAGACCGATCCAGGGTGTGTGGATCGGTCACCAGACCGATCCACTGCTTTGTCGGGATTCCCAGCTCTCGCAGCTATACACTCCTGATCGGTCACCAGACCGATCAGGGTGAAGTGGTGACCGATCAGGGTGAAGCCTGATCGGTCACCAGACCGATCAGATTGGATCCTGATCGGTCATCCAGATCGATCCGAGCAGATGAACAATAACTTTTTAATCAAATCCAAGATCCCTGATCGGTCACCAGACCGATCCAAGACTTTGATCAGCAAGGGAACTCACTCACCGTTTGCTCCCTGATCGGTCACCAGACCGATCAGGAGCAAGACAGCAAGGAAGCAGCCTGCTCCCTGATCGGTCATCGGTCCGATCAGGAGCCACACAGTAGATTCCCAATCTCACTGTGCGCTCCCTGATCGGTCTCCAGTCCGATCAGACATAGCTGGATCGGTCACCAGACCGATCCACTAAGGAGCAGCGTGCCAATGTCCCTGATCGGTCACCAGACCGATCCAGCGACTCAACCCTAGCCCTCCAAGCTAGGAATTCATCCACATTAGCTCTCCAAGCTAAGGATTTTTCCATCTAACTCTCCAAGTTGGGAATTTGCACCTAACCCTCCAAGTTAGGACTTTTCACCTAGCCCTCCAAGCTAGGACTTTTCACCTAGCCCTCCAAGCTAGGACTTTTCACCCAACTCTTCCGAGTTAGAACATCATCCAACCTAGCCCTCCAAGCTAGGCACCTGACCCTCCAAGCCAGGACTTTTTCACCTAATTCTCCAGGATGGGAATTTGCACCTAACCCTCCAGGTTAGGACTTTTCACCTAGCCCTCCAAGCTAGGACTTTTCACCCAACCCTTCCGAATTAGGACCTTTTCAACACCTAGCCCTCCACGCTAGGATTTTCCACACCTAACCTCCCAGGTTAGGATTTTCCATATCATAATCATCCTCTCCTAAACTAAAATCGTTGTCAACACCAAAACAACAATCAGGGCCAGACTGCATCAACACTTAGTACATGATTTGGAACTAATTTGCCTTATTTTCTTGGTTTTCCTTGTTTTCTCTCTTTATGGGGTGGTTTTGTTACATGCATTGGTATGTCACATCTTAGGGTTGCACATAAGTGGCAAAAGGGTGAGGGGTCATCTCACCAAGGTTAGGTAGATCTGGAGGGACCTCGGTTTTGTTCCGAGGAGTGTCGGAAAGTTTTCAATAGTGCGGCCTTCATCTTAATGAATTGCCACTACCTCAACTAATCATATTTCCAGGATATCACCCCCCCACATCATTAAGATCATTGCATATTTTGGGTTAGAACAACTAGTCTATTGTCAACACTTTATCAATTTTGACTTATATAAGGAATTCTATGCCAACCTTACATCTACTGGTGCCCAGAACGAGGTATATGAGTCAATGGTTCAAGGGATTACCATTCCATTCACACCTGACATGTTACGGTCATATTTAGGATGTAGAGTTTCAAATTGCCAGTTTACATATTTCGCCACAGTTGTTGAGCCTTTAACTTTACCAGGTGTCACCATAGATCAGATCCACCAGTATTATTTTGACAGACCTCGATGCCCTAGGGAGCATCTCTTTGTAGCTAAAAACATGAGTCCAGTTAGTAATGTGTTGTATTAAATCATCCTAGACTGTATTCTCTCAATTGTCACCAAGGGGAGGTCAAAAATTCGGTTACCTCACTTGGTATTAATGTATGCTCTAGAGAGGAGACTGGACATAGACATCGCTTGCTAGGTATTTGCATCTATTGTTTATTTTTCCCATGATGTCAATAGGAAGCTGTACATGCCATTCGGTCATGTTTTGACTGAATTCTTTAAGTCTAGAGGGGTCAGAGTAACCACGGGTCATATTCATGAGTTGTCTAAAAACTATGACCAGATAGGGTCTCAACAGCTCTCTTTAGTTGAGATTGAGAAATATGAGGGGGTAATGATCTGGCGTCGCCGTCTTGCTACCTCCAGTTCAGATGATGATACGGATGAGGAGGCTGCACCTGCTGCGGCTCCAGGAGTTACTGATAATTACCATTTTGTTGATAAAATTAGGCTCTCAAATCCATGTTTTGATCCACTTTTATATGCTTAAATTTGCATTTACTTGAGGTTTTATGAATTTTCTCTATTTTGACTTTGGATATAATTCTTTCTATATTTGAGATATTTTGGCACTAAATTTGAATATCATTTTATAGGTTTCAAATGATCATGGACCTAGATCAAACTGGGTTAAACTTGAGTCAGCATTGGATCCGGATCAAAGGGATCAAGCATTGGGTTAATATGAGTCGGCCATTCAAGAGAACGGCTAGATCTGAACCATCGGTCAACTTCTGATCAATCCCAATTCAAGGTAGAGTCAATCATGACCACTGATCAAGATTAAAAATTTCATCCAAATTAGAAGCAATTTGCCCGTTGGATCAAGCTTAAGGTGTTCTAGACCATCCAAGCAAGAGAAGGGATGATCTGAGCCATCCACTACAGATCTGGATGATCCGAGCTAAGGACAGGTAGATCAAGACCATTGATCAAGATCTGGGGAGTTTGGCTAAGATTTGAGAAGATCTAACCGTTGGATGGAGCGGAAAGGATCTTAGCCGTTCAATTTCAAAAGGAATAAGTTTAAATCAAAATTCCCTCTTCCTTCTGAGGGGTGGTCGCGTGTCGCCAGTTCTTCAGTAGCAGAGTTTTCAGATCGCGTTTCTCCAGTTCTTCTTCATTGTTTTCTTCGCAATTTCTTTTCCCGATCGCGCGGCCACATCGATTCGCTTGTCGTCAAGATCTCATATCGCGGAGGCAAGAATTCCAGTTCAGTTTTGTTAACTAAATCGCGCAACTGAGATGAGCTTTGGTGAGGGTTTCGCTGCAGCTCTGATCCACTGAATTCTTCATCCGATCGCAGTTGTCTTCATCGAGCTACTGCCATCAGAGCTTCAGGGGGTTCTCCGAAGTAATTTGAGGGTGTCTGAACGAGATCGACACTCGGTGTAAGGAGAAGATCGTGGGATTCAGCTTCTGACCGATCAAGTTGATCGGACAGAGAGGACTCTGATCGGTCGGGTTGACCGATCAGGAAGAGCATAACCAGAATTGTGCTAGGAAGTTTCTTCTTCTTCGTTGATCTTTGAGCTAGGGGGTTCATAGCTCATCCTTTGTGTGACGGCAAAGGGAAGTCTTGTGATGAACTAATTTGATGTTTTAATTAGGTTTATTTTGGTTTTAAACATGCATTTCTTCAAGTTGTCCTAGTTGTCACCATTACACTTCAAGTCATGTGCTTAAGCCAAGTTTTGATATAGCTTTCTTTAATCTGCAATTATTTTCATGCAATTTATTCTCTGCAATTAGTTCTTTAAGTTCAATTCTCTTGTTTGGCTTTAATTGTTTAGTTGCTACACTAGGTTAAGTCTAGTTCTTGCAATTTGCTTATTCATTCCATGCTTTAGTTGAGTTCATTCCAGTTTATTTCATATTGTCATTTCATCTTATTGCCAAACCCCCATTTTATCTAGAAAACCCAAACATCAAACGAAAAATAAACTTACAAGCTCGAGTTAAACATTCATTCAACTAGTCCTTGGAAAAATATGACCTGAGGCCCCTCTACTACGTTTCTATCTTGTTAGCCAAAGGGTTTTCAGCTTTATAAATATCTAAATTTGGTTGCTCATTGTGACACTGGTATTGGGCATGATCAGTTACACAGGAGGAGTTCTCTCTACCACGGGCAGACGCTCATGGACTGAGGGAGGACTTCCACACATTTCAGCAGCAGCATGTTGCCACTCATGAGGAGATTCATGGCCTCACACAGTTCTATCAGGGGTTCCAACGGCGGCAGGATGAGATGTACACGATGATGCAGAGCTGGAACCTGATGTACCAGGCCCCTCCTCCTCCTCCTCCTCCTCCTCCTCCTCCAGGCAATAACGAGTAGTTTCGGTTGATTTGATGATTTTAGTGTTGAGAGTGTATAGCTTAGATTTTATATTTATCTCTCAAACACTTATTTTGGTTATGTAATATTTGATGACTTCGGGGCCATGACCCTTGTGACTTCTTTATGCTTTATTTTGACTTTGGTATGAAACTTTTGATTTATGCTTTCATATGGCTTAAAGAAGTTTTAAGTCATTTCTTTGATATTCCTTATATTGTTTGCAATTCATGATTGACTATTAAATACTATGATATTGCTATTATGGGCACAAAGAAAGGTTTATATATGTATATGTCCAGGGTTAAGGGATAAGAAGGGGGAGACCTTATCATCTTACGAATATATAAGGAAAAGGGGAGAGTTGGGAACAATTCTATGTGTAAAATGGTAATAGATAGACTTGGCAAACACATAGAATCAAATAAGGGATTGAGAGTTGATACAAAATGATACATTTTGAGAGAATTGGGGTTTGTACCAAAAGTCAAGCATATTTGGTATTTTTTACGAAACTATATTTTTCTAGGGTAGGTTATATCCTAACAAATATGCTTGTAAAGTTTTATATTTTTTTTTGAATTTTGTAGAATTTTCTAGGGATTTCTGAAATTCGGCTGGAAAATTCAGAAATAGACTGTATCAATCGACTGATATTTCTGTGGGTTTGCTAATTGAAGGGACCAGTCGACTAGCGCAGGGGCAGTCGACTGATCTTGCTGGTTGGTGATTTCTGAGGGGTTTTTCAGAAATATGATGAGTTCTCATTGGCACTGGGGTTAGGATTGCTTGGGGCAATCTTTTTGATGGTGTCAAAGGGGGAGAACTTGTGGTGTTAAGTTAGGTTTAACTTGACGTAGGAGAACTTGTGGTGTTAAGTTGGGTATAACTTAACTTGGTGTTGTGAGTGAAGAATTGAAAATTATGTAGAGAGCATTGGTTAAGGGGGAGAACATGTGTATGTCTCTTAATGTGCTATGCTTTTAATTTTCAATTGCTATTGTTGTTTTTGTACGTAACTTAAACATATTGCCACACACCAAAAAGGGGGAGATTGTTGGGGCAATCAACCCAAGTATGATCGGGAGGATCATGGGTTTTGATGTGTGTGTCAATATGATTAAGTTGGAGTTTCATGTTGTTCTAATATGTGTATGTGAGTGTGCAGGTTTGTAGGTACACATAGACTTAGTTGGATATCTTCAGGTATG
This sequence comes from Boesenbergia rotunda, assembly GCA_024364735.1. Lineage (NCBI taxonomy): Eukaryota > Viridiplantae > Streptophyta > Magnoliopsida > Zingiberales > Zingiberaceae > Boesenbergia > Boesenbergia rotunda. Next base: position 249,671 of record JAGFNQ010002676.1, read on the forward strand.
GTGAAGGGTGGCATGGAGGCAAGCTGTAGGCTTATGTACGCATCCGAGGGACCATGGACAAAGCAGGAACGATGAGCCGAGGGAAGCGGACTTCGAGGCGTACGTGAAGGATGGCATTTGTGTGCGCATCTGAGGGACGAGGGATAAAGTCGAAGAAGGCTTGAAGGCGATAGATTGGGGCTGCTGGAGCAGAGACGATGAGCTGAGGGATGCAGACTTCGAGGCATGAGTGAAGGATGGCATGGAGGCAAGCCGAGGGCTTGCGTGCACATCTGAGAGACGGGAGCCGAAGATGAAGAGGGCGTGAAGGCAACAAATCGAGACTGCTGATTGAAGAGTCAACCAAGTCGTGAGGATCCGAGTGATTGAGTGATTGTACTCAGGGGCTAAGCCGTGAGGGTTCGAGTGCGGAGAGAAATGTACTCAGGAAGGGTATCCCTAGGCTTAGGGAAGGACCAGTCGACTGCCCCTGGGGCAGTCGACTGATATGGCCAGAATTCAAAAGGTCACGCTGTGAAATTCGAATTCAAGTAAGGTCAGTCGACTGGTAACCGTCATATTCAGCCTCGAGCTCTATTTAAGGGAGCTCGTTTAAGGCCTTTTCTCCCAGGAGAAACCTACTTGGATAGAACTGGTTAGTAGCCTATATTGTTCAGATCGTGTACAAGGCTTGTGGCGAGATTTCTCCACCCACAAGGAGCTATGAGATCTAGCCGGAGGTGCTCCAGGGAATCTTCCACTGAAGGATCAGGATCATCCACCTTACGGACAGTCATGGAGTAGGAGTTTTCATCTCCGAACCATGTAAATAGGTGTGTTCTACTCGGTTTAGTTTTGATTTTAGTTTTTTCCGCTTGCGCACTAACTTTGTAGGAAGAAAAATCGGAGGAAAATTATTCACCCCCCCCCTCTAGCTTGATGGTCACGGTCCTAACACTCCCTTGGGGTCCCTTGCTCCTTAACCTGAATCGCTGCTTGTCAGCACCCTTATTCTTTGCGTCGAGGAAGAACACCGGCTCGTCAATTTTCTTACTCCTCGTGTCAGGGACACATAATACATCAGGAGAAAAGAAGAGAAACTCAAGACAATGAGCCAAAAAAGGTTTTTCATTATATTCAGAGTAATTACATGTCTGATATATAAGGAAGAACGAGAAAGTCACTAAGAATAAAGGACAAAGGAATGACGAGGTCCAGGTCTAGTAAGAGCCTTATATTTCTTGCTCTTCATGCTAGAGCTCATCCCAAACTTGGTCAACATTCAAGGCACTCAGATCTGCGTCTGGTTTCTGTAATTGAGCCTTCTTCAATTGGTTGATGGCACCATTGAAGCCCAATTTTAGGCACTTCAATACCTGCCCAGCCAAAAGGTCGTCGAACTCATCAGACTGCAGAAATTTAGCCTTGAACTCCCCCTCGGCCTTGGACAGTTGGGCTGCTTGGTCAATTTTTTGCTTTTGAAACTCAGCCTCAACATCCTTCTTGGCAGCTTTCAACTCTACCATCTCCTAGGATAGGCGATCATGAGCCACCAGTGTTTCCTGAAGTTTCAAGGCCTCCAGCTAGAGTTTAAGACCTAGGAGGCCTCCCAAAAATTGGGTCTTGAACTCCGCCTCATCAGCTGCAGAAATTTGGCAACTGGAGTTTCACGACCTCTAGCTTTCAACTCTGCCACCTCCCAGGTTTTCATTGTTGATGCAGTCTGACCCTGATTGTTGTTTTGGTATTTGACACCGATTTAAGTTTGATTCAAGTTTGGTTGAATTCGGATTAAGTCCAGGTGATCGGGAGATCGCACGCTGGCATGGAAAAAGTCCTAGCTTGGAGGGCTAGGTGTGAAAAGTCCTAATTTGGAGGGTTAGGTGTGAAAAAGTCTTAGCTTGGAGGGTTAGGTGTGAAAAGTCCTAACATGGAGGGTTAGGTGTGAAAAAGTTCTAGCTTGGAGGGCTAGGTGTGAAATGTCCTAACTTGGAGGGTTAGGTGTGAAAAAGTCCAAGATTGGAGGGCTAGGTGTGAAAAGTCCTAACTTGGAGGGTTAGGTGGGAAAAAGTCCTAGCTTGGAGGGCTAGGTTGATGAAACCCTGTCTTGGAGGGCCAGGTCCTAGCTTGGAGGGCTAGGTTGATGAAACCCTGGCTTGGAGGGCCAGGTCCCAGCTTGGGAAGCTAGGTGGTTGAAATCCTGGTGAGTGAAGCCAGGTCCTATCTTGGAGGACTAGGCTGAAGTCCCGGTGAGTGAAACTGAGCATGGAGTCTTGGTCGGGGGACTGAGCACGAATCAGAGAAGGCTGGAGGCCCGTTCTCTTGACTTAGAGTGGTATTGACCTTGCCTGGATCGGTCTAGTAACCGATCAGGGAAGTTGGCACGGAGTTCCCTTGTGGATTAGTCTGGTGACCGATCCAGCTATGACTTATCGGTCTGGTGACCGATCAAGGAGCATACAGTGACTTTGGGAACCTTACTGCTCGGCTCCTGATCGGTCTGGTGACCAATCAGGGATACTATTCAGATCATTCTGGTGAACGATCAAACGTCGCAGGCTTCTCACTATAACCGATCAGGGTGGAACCTGATCGGTCAAGAAGTGTCCTGATTGGTCCCCAGACAGCCACAACCCGATCGGTCTGGTAACCGATCAGGGGTTTGGCAGAAAGAAGCTGGAGGAAACCCAGCTGGTCCTGGATTGGTCAGGATGATCGATCACAAGGAGCTCGCGATTTTTAGTTTCTCACCGTGGACCGATCAGGCTGGAGCTTGATCAGACTGAGCCTATCCTGATCGGTCTGGTGACCGATCAGGGTTCACTCTGATCGGTATGGTGACCGATCAGAAGCTGAACTTTAATTTGAAATGCATGTCAGACGCTCTGATCGCGTCTGTTTTCTCTGCGCTTACTCTGATACACTATGATTTCCTTTTGATATGCTTTGCTAAGCGTCTGATTGAGCGTGCAGGTGACAGGGATGGATTCAAACACTCAAGGAGGGTAATAGGGAGACTTTCCATCGAGCAGGTTTGGATGCTTTAGTTTCTCAGGTTTCAACGGACGCTGGGGCTGCTGGAAGCTAACCTGGGGTTCGACTGGGGCTCAGCTGAGGAGAGGTCAGGGAGTCCAGGAGAGGTCAGGTAGCTGGGCTGTGCAGATGAGCTGCTGGGAGCTGCAGAGGAGCGTCTAGCAATAGCAGCAGCAGGTTAAGTGGTTGGCGATGAAGAGAAGAGAAGAAGTCTCTGCGTGCGATATCTTCTTGCTTTAGCTACAACTGAGAAGTGAGGTTGCCACTACACATATTCTGATCCTTGAAGCAACCTATTGAGACATTGCATACTTGAGCGCTTTGAAGAAGAAACAAGGAGCTCGACGAATCCATCAGCAAGAAGACATGAAGAGGGAGTTCTTGCGTGAGATCTGTGCTGAGTGGAGCTCGGTGAGGAGTTCACTTGTGTTCTTACTGTCCTAAGTGCTCTGTAAGCTTCCTTTGTGTTTCATTGTACTTAATATCTTCATCTTGATTGAAATGCTGTGGAGAGGTCACTCCACCGAGAAGGAGGTTCCATTCTATCTGAATTTTTCGGGGCTTGATCTGCCAACGATCAAGGGATCGCCCACCTTACGGGCACGCCAAGGAGTAGGGGCAAGTTATCCCCGAACCATGTATATCCTTTTGTTAGCGTTCTTGTTTGTGCATAGCTTAGGGTTTAATTTCTGCAATACTCTGTTTTGTGTTGTTTGCTTCCGCTGTCTAACCATGAAGTGCAGAAATCCCTAAAAGCTGAAAGAATTTGTGTCTGGCTATATTCACCCCCCCCCCTCTCTAGCCATCCAAGTACCAACAAGTGGTATCAGAGCTTGGGGCTCTATTCAAGCGGCTTAACATCCGAGAGCTTACAACAAGATGGTGATGGGAGAAGGGTTTAGCACCAGTCGACGTCCACTCTTCGACGACATAGATTTTCAATATTGGAGATCGAAGATGGAGTATTATTTGAAGACCAACATTAATATGTGGTTTGCGGTGAAGGAGGGCTTCATCCTTCCAAGAGATGGTGAAGGAAAAGAGCTCGAGTTCTCCATGTGGTCGGCTGAGCAAACTCGCAAAGGAGAGGCTGATGCAAAAGCTGTCGTGACCTTGCAATGTGGGATGACTAAAGACCAACTAATCAAAGTTGGTCCCTTCACAAGTGCTAAAGACCTATGGAGCAAGCTCATTGAGCTCCATGAAGGCACTCATGAAACCCGGACAGCCAAGAAGGGACCTCCTTGTAAGCCAACTTCAAAATCTTTCAATGGAGGAAAATGAAACAGTGAGTATGCTTCATGGTCGGTTCAAGGAAATTGTCAACGGCTTGCATTCCATCAATAAAATGGTGGAAAACCGAGATCTTATAAGGTACGTTCTCAAAGCCTTCCCTAGGAATACTTTGTGGTCATCCATGATGGATGCCTACAAGGTTTTCAAGGATTTTTCTTTTGTTAAGTTAGAAGATCTATTTTGTGAAATGGAACTATATGAGATCTCTAACCAAAGCCCAAAGGAGAAAGGGTTGGCTTTAGTTGCAGGTGACAAAAAGAAGAAAATGGAGGAGGAGAGGACCTACTGTCATGTGGCTCTAGTGGCCTTAGAAGGGTCATCCAAGGAGAGTGACAACGAATCAAGAAGCTCCTCAACCGCGCTTTCATCATCTTTGGATGATGAAGAGGTAATCTCTCCCGAGTTGGATAAGTGCTATAGGGCAATTGCTTGTTAACTAAGTTGTTAAAGAAATCTAAGAACAAGGTTAAGTTATTGAGAGTAGAAGTAGAAAAATTGAAATCCTCTAGGGTTGAGGATATTAATGACTCTCATAATGATACTCTTGAAAATGAAAATAAGGATTTGAAGAGCAAAGTTGAAAACCTCAAGATATTCTTGAGAAGTTTTCAATGTTAGTGATATGAGAGAAGTGTCCTAAGGCAATCGCCTTATGATTGTAAACATTTATTTCAATAAATGATAATTCAATATTTGAGTATACATGTTTGTGTATTTGATTGGGATCTTAAACTCATCTACTGAATGTCCGCCATACAGTTCACAGCATAAGAGAATTTGTGATGGGATCACAACTAGTGATTATCTCTAAATGTG
>JAGFNQ010002676.1:255101-307731 GCA_024364735.1 Boesenbergia rotunda
CTAGCAAAGGAGTTGCTACTATATAAAGGAACCAAAGGCTAGCCCTTATTCCCAATTAATTAATCAAGAGATTAATTATTCTCTCCCTCTCTCTCTTAATCTCTTCTCCTCTCCCTCTCTTGCCTAGGGCCGGCGCCCAACCTTGTGATTTAGGGTCGGCGCACCCAACCTACATCCAAGGCGAAGTTGGCGTGAGCTATCAAGAAGAAGGAGAACCCGAACACGAAGAAGAAGAAGCGGATAGCGACTCCTCTCTTCCCGAAATTCGATTCCGTTACTTCGTTGGTTAGTTTTCCATTATTTTCTCTTATTCTTCTAGTTGTGCCTTCCGAGAATCTAGTAGTTCTCGTCGGCACAAAACTCGTGACTTTGCGAAGTCATCCCGAAGAGAACTCGGCGTGGACGCGAGTAGAGGCGAAGCTTCCAAGGGACGCTACGGTTGGATCTCGTCCCTTCCTTCGAGATACGCAAGGTACTTGGTAAATTAGTTTACTTTTCCGCAAAGTTTTATTTTATGATTATGTCAACACACTATAAGGTTGCATGCTAGATACGAAGTTAAAATAATTTAGGAAATTATTTTATGCAAACTCTTCTGCTGCACGTAAAAATTTGAATTTTACGAACTGTATCCTTGTCGACATGCACCCGGTCCCAACAGTGGTATCAGAGCCGGTTAGTGTTCGACATATCATATAATTGTTTTGCGGAACACTTTGTCATGATCTGAATTTCGGAAAAATTTTCAATTATGGAAACTTTCAATTATAATAAATTTTAGATTTAGGAATTTCAAAGTTTGGAAATCCTCATGAAATTTCGCAAACGTTTGAAATTTTCTAGTTTCTGAAATTTTATAATAATTGTGAAAACTTCCCATCTTTGGAAACTTTCCAATTTTGGAAATTTTTCTATTTTAGAAATTTTCCAATTTTTGGAAATATATAAGTTTTCTTTGTACCAGAAACTTACAATTATTCTGAAAACCAATTTTTGAAATCTCGCAATTTTGGGCACTTTCTTTTAATAAAGTCTAGACAAATTCATGGACAGTTAATTGACAATTAAATTTGAATTGGTTTTTAAATTGATAACAAAATTCTTTATTTTGGATTGAGCCTCGGGGAGCCGTCCAATTTAAAGTTAGTTGTTGTAATTTAATTTCCCAATTTTTAATTGAAATTGTCATGTTTGATTTGGATTGAGCCTCGGGGAGCCGTCCAATTGGATTTACAACACATTACTTTTCTTTGGGTATCTGAGCCTCGGGGAGCCACCCTTAGAAAACGATTTGTTGTAATTAATTAAATCCATGAATAAAATATGTTTAAGAGGTGATGCTCTTACATATTGTTGTCTCCAAAATTAATTAGGAAAATGGTTTCCTATAGAGTTTCTTAAATGAGATTTTCATGAAAATAATATGTGGTTGAATTAAGGGAATTGTCTCTTAATTTAATAAGATTTGATTTAGAGAAATCAAAGTCTTGAACATATTATTTCCGAAATTAATTATGACAATTTAGGAAATTGTTTCCCAAAACAATTCCTTCAATATAGTATGAAATAGAATTAGGAAATCCGGTTCCTAATTCAATTAATGAGACTTGATAACTTGAGTCACATACATACTTTATTAAGGAAATCGTTAGTCATGACACATGTCATGAATGTGCTTAGAAAAGATGAGACCCAAAAACCCCTTACAAAATATTAAGGCAAACACCTTCCATTAATATGGTTAGAATCGGAGTTTTGTTTCTCGATTGGGTTGATGGACACATCCATGCCCGACTTGAACCTCAACATGTTCAAACCATGGAATTAGTTTATGAATAATATAGTTGGAGTCAGAGGTCAATCCTTAGTTTTGGTTGTTGGACACATCCAAGCCTGACTAAACGGTTGAATGAGCTCCAACCATATTAAAACTATTTCTTGATTAATGGGTCAGCCTTAAGCTTGGAGCATCGATTTGTTGTGCCACAGCCAAGGTCGATGTAAAGAGAGGTGCAGTTGGGTGCTATGTATATGATGCATACTTGTTAATGAGTTAACAACCCAATGATTTATGCAAACATTCAATTAGTTGATAGCATAATGTGATAGTTACATATATGTGATATGTAATCGGTATAATTACCTACCTTCATAGCTAAGAAAAACTTGATGGCCACAGCCATGGTGGTTCTTATCTATGGTTGGATATCAACCTATTTGGAGATGTTCCTACGATCTCCCGAATTGATAAAAAGGGTTATTCAATTTGAAAAATAAATAGGATTTCAATTTATGTATATTGATACATTCTTTAATCATTCTTCTCACATAATCTCAATTTGATTTCTAGGATAATCACTCAATCATGCCTTCCCTAAACTTGCGTTCCATTTTGGATACCAATAAACTGACTGGGCCAAACTTCATGGACTGGCTTCGAAACCTGAGGATAGTCCTCAAGGCAGAGAAGCTTGCTTATGTCCTTGAAGATCAACATCCCAACCGTCCTCCTGAAAATGCAACTCCAGACCAGTTTCCTAAGTTGCTCAACCTGCTGAAGACTGTAGAGCCTTCTGTGAAGCAGGATCAAAAGACGGTACTGTTAGTTGGTTCCTCGAAGAAAGGTTCTAAGAGGAAGGCCAATGAACAGAATAAGGGAAAGAAGAAAAAGGCCAAAAAGACTGAAAATACCCTAAAAGGCACTTGCCATCACTGTGACAAGGAGGGTCACTGGCGAAGAAACTGCAAGGTTTATCTTGAGTCCTTGAAAGAGAAGGCATCCGATGCCCCATCCTCTTCAAGTATCTTCGTTATTGAATGTCATTCTATTTCCTCAAACACTTGGGTACTTGATACTGGGTGTAGCTCACATATATGTAATGACATACAAGGGCTAAGGAATAGAAGAAGACTCGTCAAAGGAGAAGCGAATTTGCGAGTTGGAAACGGAGCAAAGATTGCTGCTGTTGCCATCGGAACATATTTGCTAAAGCTCCCCACTGGACGTGTCTTAGAATTGGATAATTGTTATTTTGTTCCTTCGTTAATAAAGAACATTGTATCTATTTCATGTTTGAATGAAAAAGGTTATCATTTAACTTTCAGTAACAATTGTTGTTACATAACTTTAAATGCGTTCTTTATGGGAATGGAACTTTGTGCAATGGCATCTACACGTTAGATTTATCCAGTGACGTTTTCAATATCGAAGTTAGCAACAAACGTGCTCGAATAGATAATCGAATAGACTCCTACACGTGGCACTGTCGTCTTGGCCATATAAGTAAGAAACGCATGACCGAATTACACCGATGTGGAATTTTGGAATCATTTGAACCCGGTTCATTTGATACATGCGAATCATGCTTAAAAGGCAAGATGACCAAATTACCCTTTTCCGGAAAAGGTAATCCAGTGGGAGAATTGCTTGGTCTAATACATACCGATGTATGTGGACCAATGTCAACTCTTGCACAAGGAGGCTATAGCTACTTCATTACCTTCATCGATGATCACTCACGATTCGGGTATGTGTTCTTGATGAAACACAAATCTGAAGCCTTTGAGAAATTCAAAGAGTTCAGAAATGAAGTAGAGAAACAGCTTGGCAAAAGTATTAAGATACTTCGATCCGATCGAGGTGGTGAATACTTAAGTCAAGAGTTTCAAGATTATCTAAGGGACAATGGGATATTGTCCCAATGGACTCCGCCGTATACACCACAGCATAATGGTGTATCTGAGAGGCGCAACCGAACCTTGATGGACATGGTTAGGTCTATGATGAATCATGCAACTCTTCCAAAATCCTTTTGGGGCTATGCACTTAAGACAGCTGTTTACTTGCTAAACAGAGTCCCGACCAAGGTAGTCTCTACTACTCCATATGAGATCTGGAATAGTAAGAAACCTCACTTAACTCACCTTAAGATATGGGGTTGTCCTGCTTATGTGAAGCGGGTTGTATCAGACAAATTGGATGCTAAGTCTGATAAATGTCTATTTATTGGATACCCTAAGGAAACGAAGGGTTACCAATTCTATCATCCCTTGGAACAAAAGGTGTTTGTTTCAAGGCATGCTGTATTTCTAGAGAAAGAGTTTCTTTTACAAGAAAACAGTGGGAGTGGGATTGAACTTGATGAAGTTCAAGAAACTCCAATAGACATCACAGAGACACCTAGTCTAGGCCCACAACCGATAATTCATAGTGATGAGCTATCAGTTGAACCTAAAACTACACCACCTCTTCGTAGGTCTGATAGGACATGCAACATTCCAGAGTGATACGGATTTCTCGTAAGTGAATCGAATGACGTGTTACTCATTGGCGATGACGAACCTATCAGTTATGAAGATGTTCTGAAAAGTTCAGAAAGGGACAAATGGCTTGAAGCCATGAAGTCGGAAATGGATTCCATGTATGAAAATCAAGTATGGGACTTGGTTAACCCACCTGAAGGGATTAAACCCATAGGGTGCAAGTGGGTTTTCAAGAAGAAAACCGACATGGAAGGTAATGTAGTTACCTTTAAGGCTAGATTAGTGGCAAAAGGATATCGTCAAAAACAAGGAATTGATTATGACGAAACCTATTCGCCAGTAGCTATGCTTAAATCCATTCGGATGCTCCTAGCCATAGCAGCTCATTATGATTATGAGATATGGCAAATGGATGTGAAAACAGCTTTCCTTAACGGAAACCTGCTTGAGGATGTATACATGATACAACCTGAAGGTTTCACATCGGTTGATAAAACCAAAGTATGCAAGCTTCGACGATCCATATATGGACTGAAGCAAGCATCTAGGAGCTGGAACATCCGTTTTGATGAGACAATCAAAAAGTTTGATTTCTCACAAAATCCTGACGAACCTTGTGTGTACAAGAAGGTTAGTGGGAGTGCAGTCGTATTCCTAGTATTATATGTCGATGACATCTTACTTATAGGAAACGATATATCAGTTTTACAGACAGTTAAGATTTGGTTGTCCAAAACTTTCTCCATGAAAGACCTGGGAGAAGCAACCTATATCCTTGGGATTAGAATCTATAGAGATAGATCAAAACGGTTGCTTGGTCTTTCGCAGTCTACATATATAGACCGAGTGCTAAAAAGGTTTAGCATGTCGGAATCCAAGAAAGGTTACCTTCCCATCAGGCATGGGATCAACCTTTCGAAGTCTATGTGTCCGCGCACAGAAGACGAGAGGATTAGCATGAATAAGATTCCCTATGCATCCGCAATAGGATCTATCATGTATGCTATGTTATGTACTAGGCCCGATGTATCGTATGCTTGAGCGTCACAAGCAGATACCAGTCGGATCCAGGAATGGATCATTGGGCGGCTGTTAAGACAATCCTTAAGTACTTAAGAAGAACTAAGGATGTATTTCTAATATATGGAGAAGGAGATTTGATAATACGTGGGTATACAGATGCCAGTTTCCAGACAGATAAGGATGACTCCAAATCGCAGTCTGGATACGTATTTACTTTGAATGGAGGCGCAGTAAGTTGGAAGAGTTCCAAACAAGACACCGTAGCGGATTCTACCACGGAAGCGGAATATATCGCAGCTTCGGAAGCAGCAAAGGAAGCAGTCTGGATCAAGAAGTTTGTCTCCGAACTTGGCGTGGTTCCAACCATTGATGAAGCAGTGCCGGTATACTGCGACAACAATGGAGCTATTGCACAAGCGAAGGAACCAAGGTCTCATCAGCGATCCAAACACGTGCTTCGACGCTATCATCTGATCAGAGAGATTATAAGTAGGAATGACATACAAATTGAGAGAGTTCCCACTGAAAGGAATATAGCGGATCCTTTAACTAAGGCCTTGCCTCAAAGCAAGTTTGAGGGTCATGTTAGAGCCTGTGGTATTGGATACCGTAGCGATTGGCATTAGGCCAAGTGGGAGTTTGTTAGTGATGTGAGAGAAGTGTCCTAAGGCAATCGCCTTATGATGTAAACATTTATATTAATAAATGATAATTCACTATTTGAGTATACATGTTTTGTGTATTTGATTGGGATCTTAAACTCATCTACTGAATGTCCGCAATACAACTCACAGCATAAGAGAATTTGTGATGGGATCACAACTAGTGATTATCTCTAATGTGCAATTGTGAAGTATTGAAATTATCCCTAGTCGATGAATTGATAAAAACGGACACTATCAATTCTGTTGAGACTAGCATGGGTTATTCTCTAATCAGCTGATTCTCACTGGCTGGTGACATTGGGATGTCCGGAGATAAACATGGATGCTAGTTAAGGGAACTAGTTCATTGGAGTGACTGGCTGTAAGACTTCATATGGGAATCTACATGTAGATATGTCAATGAAGTTCTTACTGCAGCTTAAGTGCGATGTTCCTTTGACTTGCGGTGTTCAAGTCATCTTGGTCATGGAGACTTATACTTTAACATCTTAAGCAAGCATCTCCAAGGAGGTGTGGACCCAGGATGATTGGGTATAAGCCGAAGTGCCCGAAGATGTTTGAACAGCCTACAAAGGATTCACCACTCCTTGCGAGGAGATGTATACCCAGGCCTATCGTCGGATTGTTACTCAAAAATCTCTGGCCAGAGTATATCATGTTTAGAGTGCGAGTCTCTAAAATACATGAGAGTAATTAGAAATCCAATGGACGAGAAAGACACTACTTGGGCTAGGTGTGACGTAGTCAGCCTAGTGGGGACTGACACCATAGACCGTGTCCTGAACCAAGTGGGTATAAGGTGGTGAAGGGAATGGGGCACGATTCATTAGAGCTGCTGAAGGGTTTCAGAATAATTTCTTCTGAGGTCAAACCGTTGATCTTTCGATTAATTGGGGTCATGATGTACTACTAGGTGCCACTCATGATCGTTCTATAATTATTGATTATAGACGGCCAACATAAATCGAAAGCCTATTTAGTCACACGCAATACGAGTAATCCGAGGGATTTAAAACGAGTTGAAAATTGGATTTTCCGATCAAGAGAAATAAGTCGAATCTGAGTTAATCAGAGGCGCAATGGAAGCTAAAAATGGCTAAGTCTTTTGAAGGCTTTTTGGGCGAATTAAATGAGTTTAATTCGCGGCGGTTCGGGTTGGTTTGGCCGGCCAAAGAGGGTGTCAAAACCCCCTTTGGTGGCCGGCCACAATAAGAGGAGAAAACCAATTAATTTTGGTTTAATTAATAAAATAAATCTAGTGCGATTTATTTTATAAATTATGGATAAATAAATTTGTATAAAGAAATTTATATAAATAAAATTTATAGAAATTTATTCTTTTATGGAAGATTAAAATAATCCATGAATTGGTTTATTTTAATTTTATAAAATCAATTATGAATTGATTTTTCATAATAAGAAAGTTTATAAATTTCTTATAAAAATTTATTCCATAATTTAAAGAGAAGAAGAATTAGTTTTATTATAAATTAGTTTATAATAAAAACTCGGTTTAAACGGAATAATTAATAAGAAAATTTATAAGATAAATTTCTTATAACTAATTCCGTTAATTTCGTTAATTCGGTTTAGAGGGAGACCTAGCAAAGGAGTTGCTACTACATAAAGGAACCAAAGGCTAGCCCTTATTCCCAATTAATTAATCAAGAGATTAATTATTCTCTCCCTCTCTCTCTTAATCTCTTCTCCTCTCCCTCTCTTGCCTAGGGCCGGCGCCCAACCTTGTGGTTTAGGTCTGGCGCACCCAACCTACATCCAAGGCGAAGTTGGCGTGAGCTATCAAGAAGAAGGAGAACCCGAACACGAAGAAGAAGAAGCAGATAGCGACTCCTCTCTTCCCGGAATTCGATTCCGTTACTTCGTTGGTTAGTTTTCCATTATTTTCTCTTATTCTTCTAGTTGTGCCTTCCGAGAATCTAGTAGTTCTCGTCGGCACAAAACTCGTGACTTTGCGAAGTCATCCCGAAGAGAACTCGGCGTGGACGCGAGTAGAGGTGAAGCTTCCAAGGGACGCTACGGTTGGATCTCGTCCCTTCCTTCGAGATACGCAAGGTACTTGGTAAATTAGTTTACTTTTTCGCAAAGTTTTATTTTATGATTATGTCAACACACTATAAGGTTGCATGCTAGATACGAAGTTAAAATAATTTAGGAAATTATTTTATGCAAACTCTTCCGCTGCACGTAAAAATTTTGAATTTTCCGAACTTGTATCCTTGTCGACATGCACCCGGTCCCAACAAGTCAACCCTACTAGGTAGGGGCAGTCAGATAGCTAATAGTACAATGCTAATCAGATTTAAGACGAGGGACCGGGATGCCATAAATCGAATCGTGCCATCATCTCAATGTATCGTGCATCAGCGACTTCTCGATCGGCTCTACGAGCTTCCATCTGCTCGATGTGATAGGCCTTGACCTCCTCTCGGAGACTCTGTATCTGTGTCTCCATATGGGTCACTCTCTCGTAGAGTGTCGGTGGAGCGGGCTCGTCTATGTGGGCTCGGGCTGCTGCCGCTACATCTCCAACGTCAACCTCTATCTCCTCGTCTGAATCGATCGGTGCCCCGGCCTGCTGTCGTCTCCAACTCAAACCCCGGTGTCCGATACCTCTAGACCCGCTAACGAGAAGTTCCTAAATCCTATTTCGTCAAAGTCGGTCATAGCGGTTATTTCACCTATGGCAATGTCACGACCATGGTGATGAAGGAGAGAGGTGACGATGTGGCAGTATGGGGTACGCACTCGTCCCTGGGTCGTAACACTGGACGCATGCAGAATAGAATGAAATATATGTAGTCCAATGTCAATGTCAAGGTGATGGACTAGGGCATACAGAAGGAAGGCATGAAAGGGTCGTATGGTCCCAAGATCTCTAGTGGAGAGTGGTAAGATATAGCGGACCAGGACTCTGTACAGGACATAGTCCTATGCCTGAAGGTCAACGGCTTGGAATCGTCTGTTTGCGGGGAGTCTCGCTTCCCTATAGAAATAGGAGTGTATAGTGTCTAGGGTAATGTGAGAATAGGGAGGATCAAACGGAGGATTCTAGGTGGATAGCAGCAAAATGTGGACTGGGTGGGTCGTAGTCCAAGGAATCGGTTAAGCAAATATGGGGTGATAGACAGAGGTATCCCTTGGACAGTAGTGTTAAACATGAGATTATCTTGTCGAACTATGTTATTGTAGAATTCTGCACATAAGGTTTCATTGATGGTATGAGTGCAGAAGACAAGATTATCTAATTGATAGAAGTTTATTATATTCATGGCTAAGGGGCATGATTGAGTAAAGAAATGTCGATTAAGATAGCTTGTCTTAATGGGTTTGTAAATGGTTTGGGAAACTTATTACATAATTCTAGAGTGGGGAACCTAGGGTCGGGACTTGGTTCGGCACCGGGGTTTGCTTGGTTTGTTCGGCATCTTCTAAGAGAAGAAAGTATGCATTCAAGGAAAGTTTGAAGGAATTAAAAAAAATTAACTTAATAGCAAAAAAAATTATACCGGGCAGCTCGGGGAGGCATGGTTGAGAATGAGGAAGCACACTTGATCTCCTTGGAGGGAAGAAAGTGAAGAAGGGAGTTGATTTTTGGGTGTGGGAAAGGGAGAGGGTTCGGATGCCTTTATATAGGCATTTCCATGGGGGCGCCCGGGAGCTTCCGGGCGCTCGGGACAGGCCATACTGCCAAAGGCAGTAGCTTTGACTGCTTGGGGGCGCCCGGGACGGCCCGGGCGCCCTCGACAGGCTGCTTTTGCAGCTTTTGCTGCATTGATTGTGATGGGGGTGCCCGCGTGGGCCCGGGCGCCCTGGTCAAGGGTCAGAGGCAGCGTTTGCCTCGAGAGAGGGAAAAGCCATGGTGGGGGCGCTCGCGAGGTTCCGGGCGCCCGAGTTTGTATAGAAAGGGACAAGCTTTATGTCTTGTCATCGTTTGACCATGGTTTAATCAGTTTGACCATGGTTTGAATTGCTTTGACTGCTTTGACTGTGGTTTGACAAAGTTGACCGTGACTTGACCATGTTGACCAAGGTTTGACCGTGTTGACCAAGGTTTGACCGAGTTCTGAACTACAGGATTAACTCAGAATTAAAGAATTTACAATTGAGTCTTAATCCTACTGTCTCACCCAAATCTAGGGTTTTTAATCACGTTAGCCTTATAGGATTCGTGAGACAGGTTTTGATAGTTAAGATTATTTTGAAAAGCATGGTTTATTTTGAAAACTTAATTAATTTTGAAAAGACATTTAAATCTACAAATAACTAAAGTTTTGTGTTAGATTCGAATTTGACAAAAAAATAATTTGAATTTGAATTTCAAAAATTGGCTTCCAAGTCTTGGCGAGGCACTAGGCCTTCTTTGGCCGTAGCCTTATGGGATCATCCACCCTTTCCTTGACAAAGCCTTTTAATGAAATTTCATTTTCAAAATTATTCTTTGAAAAATTTCTGGTCTAACTAGTTTGGGTCTTGGATCGGTAGCTTCGGCTAGTTCCGCCAAATTGGCTTCCCTAACGTACTATCATCTCACCTCCACCCAATACTATGTTGTCAAGTTTCAGTTAAGTGTGTTTGGTCCTTATACTAACCATTCCTAAGCCTAAGCATGGTAAATTGCAGAAATTTAAATAAACAATCAATCAAGCAATTGCAATCAAGAATAAAAATTTTTATCTAACAATGAATATAGTTTTTAGTTTGGCTCCCCCTGGACTAAAGCCACGGTGATGGTTAGGCAAGATGTGAATCTTGTCCTTGGGGATCCAATACTGATTTGATCCAGTTGGTTTGTTCAGGTATAGTTTAGGTACCCATGCCTGAATTTTACCTCTGGACTGATTCAGTACAGCAAAGTAAGATCTTTGCCGGGATTTGGTTCTATAGCCAAGTCCGGATCGATTTAGAACTGATTTCTGTTTTCCAGAATCATGTCAAGACCCTTGGAACCAGATGTAAATCGTTCTAAAGCTGATCTAAGATCCTTAACCTGAGATTTCAGGGAGGAGTTCTCCTTTTCAAGTTTTTCAACTTGAGTAGGAGTTCCTTCCTGAACCTTCTCGGTTAAGGGTTTAGAGTCAGCTCCCTCTTTCAGCAGTTTTACTTCCTGTCGGAGGGATTCGACTCGGAGTTTGGCTTTTGCCAAATCTCGAGAAAGATATGAAATTAGTTCACTTAATTGACATCTATTAAAACCAGTGTAACGCCCCAAAATTCCCATTTTTAGTTCTTAAAGTCCTTAGAATTATTTAAAAATGGTTTAGAAATATTCTAGATATTTTTAGGGATTTTTAGAATATTTTTATGGAATTTTCCGAGTTCGTTTAGTATATAAAAAAAAAGAAAAACGTTTAAGGGCAGCCGGGGGTTCGAACCCGCGACCAGCAGGAGACCAGGCAAGCGCGCGACCAGCCAGGCTAGGGTATCAAGCACAGCAAAGGGTGGAGAGAAATATATTTAAGGTGTAGTTAGGTCGATCCGCCCCATAAGTATAAATAGATAAGTTAAGAGAGGAAATTAGAATTTTGGGTTTCTCTTCCTCACCCTAGCCGCGCGAAGCAGCCTCTTCCTCTCACGCACGCACGCCCAAGCCCTTCTCCTCTCTTCCAAGGGGCGCCGGCCAAGGAGGGATCAAAGAAAGCAGAGCGTTGTATTCGTCTCGACGAGGAGAACGCGTAGGCGCGAAGAATTCTCCGAGATTTCAAGTTTCTCCCGAGTCCTAGACGTCAATCTTGGTTGTAAGTCCAAGATATCAATGTAAGTACTGCTCACCTGTAGTAAGAGGCGGTTTTTCCGTAAGAATTTCCTTTAAAAGTTTTTAAAAGAGATATTTTCTTTTTGTTTATATTTTTGCATGTGATCTTAGTTCATTAGTTGTTGTATGCTTATGTATAAGTTTAATCACATACCCTATATGAGTTCAGGGGCTAAGAAAGTTATGAGAAAAGAAAAGAGAAGATAAAGATAAGAAAAGAAAAGGCCAAGGCCTTAAGAAATCCCCAAAAGTCAAGACTTAGGGATTTTAGCACGCAAGGTGCTCGAGAAAATGCCAAGGCATTTACAGATGAGAAAGAAAAGAAAGAAAAGCTATTTTATTTTCTAAGACCAGTACCCGGCGTCCAAGGGCGTCGTTAAAGAAATCCAGGTGTCCAATTCCAAGGTCTTGGCCCTGGTAGACCAAGGTCTGCTCTATTAGGATTGGTGGCTCGCTACCCCAACCTTTTAGGGAACGCACATGAGATGGTACTTACGTCTTCAGTGGATCCAAGTGATTATTATTTTCAAGTATATGCTTTAGCAAAGTTTCTAAAGTTTAAAGAGTTTTCAAAAAGTTAAAGAATAGCTAAACTTTCAAGTAGAGCCAAGAAAAGTAAATTGAGATTTATTATTGCTTGAGTATGCATGTTTTGAGTTATACATGTTCTTAGTTTTCTTTCAAGCATATAAGTATCTCATATGAATTTCATATTGATCAAGAAGCATGTTTGCACATTTCGAGATTTTGTGAGCTAGATAGTACTTACTAAGCTTTTTGCTTACTAGTTGCATTTCCTCTTACTACAGATAAAGGTAAAGGCAAGCAATTCTGAAGGAAGGCGACGAGGTGGTGCTGAGTAAAGTGTGTGTGGTGGCTGATTTTGGAGAGATCCTCGAGACGAGACAATTTAGTTATTTGAATTACAATGTTTTAGTTTATTCAAATTTCAAGTTCTTGCTTTATGGAGTTTAGCGAACATTTAAGCTTTGGATAGTTTTACATGCTCAATTTCTTAGAGTAAAGATTCCATGTCATTTCATTTAGCATACATATCCTTATGATTGCATTGGATGAGTAGAAGTGTGAGTAGTTTGAAATATTGATACTTTGTTAGAGAAATAGATGCATGTGCCAAGATAGTATTAATTTCCCTTTGAATCAAGTTTTATTGCTTAAGTATGTTTAGAAAAGTTGCTTTCTCATTTGATAATGCCTTAGGGATGTTTCAGAATTTTGTGTGATGAGTTTCAATGGTTAGAAGTTAAGTTTGGTACAAACTCTAGCTTAAAGTCTATGTAGATTTTTCATAACTTGCTAAATTCCGCAAAAGTCCTAATTTCAAGTTTATGGATTCGTTTTGATGGGCTAAATTGTTTAGAAAACTGGTATAGAGTATAGAAATGGTGTCATGATTTTATATGGCTCAAAAGTATAAGTTTGGTGGAGTTTTGAAACAAGGCTTCGAATCTGAAAAACAGATTTCAGGCTTATCAGTCGACTGATACCCGTAAGCTGAGTTGGGCGAGGCAAGTTTCAATAAGTATTTTCTTACGAGTTTTTGAGAAAGAAAGTGTGACATGGTATCATGCATGACTATTTAAGTTAGAATATCATTCTTAGATGAATTTAAAAGAAAAAAAAAGATTTCCGCATTTTTAGTCGTGCATTAGAGTCGAGAAGTAGACAAAAGTAACGATCCGTCTAAGGCAGGAGAAGGCGGGTCGCTACAACCAGTTACCTTAATTTCGCCGTCTTCTGTAAAGGTCAGCTCGCCGTCGTCCTGTTCTGATTCTGACTCAGTCTCGACTTTTTCTGAGGCGGTCAGAGCTAGTAGGTTTGATTGGGGTGCTTCTTCTTCTTCTTCTGAGGAAGATTCGTCCCAGGTTGCTTGGAGCGCTTTCTTTCTTCTTGTCTTTTTGATTTCCTTTAAGTTTGGACATTCTGTCTTGTAGTGGCCCTTCTTCTTGCACTCGTAGCAGGTTATGTTGGGCTTGTTTTTGCCATTCGCGGGTTCAGCTGGTTCATCCTTTCTTCGGCTGATTTTCCGTTTGTTGGTTCGGTTCTTCAGCTCCTTGTAGTAGCTTCGGGCTAGTCGGACCAGCTTAGTTTGATCTCCTTCTTCGTCTTCTGAGTCTGAGTCTGAGTTAGACTCGGGTTCAGGTTCAGACTTCTTCTTTGTTGTCCTTCCAGTTTTACCTGCAACGAAAGCAATACCTTTCTCGACCATATTGGTGTTAGTTTGTTCGTGCAGTTCTAGTTCGGAAAACAATTCGTCTAATTTTATTTTTGAAAGATCCCTTGAGACCTTGTATGCATCTACCATAGATGCCCACAAGGTGTTTCTAGGAAAAGCGTTTAAGGCATACCTTATTAAGTCACGGTTTTCAACCTTGTGACCTATAGTGTGAAGACCGTTCATCAACTCTTGGATTCGTGCGTGGAGCTGGGCTGCTGTTTCGTTGTCGGCCATCTTGATGGTGTAGAGTTTGTTCAGGAGCAGATCCCTCTTACTGATCCGAGTATTGATGTTCCTTCGTGCAGCTCGATCAATTTTGCCCATAGCTCCTTGGCACTGTTGAAGGGGCCCACGCGGTTCAGCTCCTCTTTCGTCAATCCGCATTGAAGTCTGAGTCGCTTTAGCGTCGGCTTCGATTTTTCGTTTCAGAGCGGTGTCCCACTCTGTGTAGCTTTGAGGAAGTCCATCAGCATTTTTGGGTATCTCCAGTCCGGACTGGATGATGATCCACATGTCCACCTGAGTTTTCAGGTGGACCTCCATTCGACTTTTCCAGTAAGAAAAGTCTTCTCCACTGAAAAGTGGAGGTCTGGCGGTGCTGAATCCCTCTTGTATGGCCATTTGATCTGTAAAAGAAAACTAACAAAAAATATCCCAAGACTTGGTCTTGGATTAGTAGTGCGGGATAAGGATAATAAAATATTAAAAAAAAAATTTTGAAAAAAAAAATCAAATGAGAAAAAAAATCCGAAAAATTTTCAAACTGGTGGTTGCACCAAGTTTGAACTTCCCCGCTCTGATACCACTTGTTGGATCGAGAAAACCGATAGAGGGGGGGTGAATATCGGAAATCGTTTTTCGGAAAACTTAGAGCAAGTACGCAACGGAAATTAAAAATCACAACACAGAGACACAGTCGATTTTACTTGGTTCGGAGCCTGTGTCGACTCCTACTCCAAGGCCCACGGTCGTTGACCGTTTACTTTGGGCAATTCTATATACGGCGCAAATAGTTTACAAAATTTGATTACAAAATAAGTGTAGTAAATAATAATAAAAAAACACGCTCTTCTTTACCGACGTCCGGAGTAGATCGACTTTTTCGGAGCAGCGGGACGTTGTCGGCTCGAGTTGGAAGGTTTCCGGAGCAAGGCGCGAGAGCAGAAGAGCTTTGAGACGTTGAGTGAATTGATTTCTTGAAGCCTTGGTCGAGGGCCCTTTATATAGGGCCTGGGGGCGCTCGGGACGTTGGGGGCTCCCGGGAGCACGGGGGCGCCCGCAGGATGCACTGTCGAAGCTTGCTTCTAATTTGTGTGTTTTGTGTTCACCTTGGGGGCGCCCGGGACACTCCGGGCGCCCTAGTCAGCTATTGCCTCACTCCTTTGAGGCTCTCTGAGCTGTAGACTCTCATTCCTTCGGTCCTGCATCCAGGGTTAGTCCAAAACACAACAAGACATTAAAAGGTTGGTTTATACAGCCTTAGCTGTCTTGGTTCTGACTTTGGTCTCCAAAATGGAGCCCTAGGTCGAACTGACGCCTACTGTTCCTCGACGGGGAACGCGTCCTCACCTACTCCTCTCGGGAGAATTTACCTGATGCCAACCATTCCTCTGGTTGGACTTTTGCCTGACGGTCCTTTGTCAGGTCTTGGATGCCGAGCTAGCCTTTGCCCGGTGCCTAGCATTCCTTCGCTAGTGCTTCAGTCTCAGGCTGTCCTTCGCCTGGCGCCTAGCAGTCCTTCGCTAGGGCTTTTGACTCTGGCATTCCTTCGCTAGTGCCTAGCAATCCTTCGTTAGGGCTTTTTACCCTGGCATTCATTCGCCAGTGCCTAGCAGTCCTTCTCTAGGACTTTTCCTGCACACTAGAGTAACTTCTTAGAAAACAAGTAAGACTTAACTTTTGACCTCTGTTGCCATTATCAAAACATAGGTTTGACTTGGGTGCATTCTGCACCAACACTTTATGCTCAATCCAGCAGGTCAAGACTTCGTGCCTATGTTAACTAGGACTTTCCTGCACACTATGCAAATTCATTAGATCACCACATAAACTTAACATTGACCCCTTTGCTATTATCAAAATCAGGTTCAATCTGGTGCTTCCGACATCAATAATTTCCCCTTTTTTTATTTATGGCAATCCAGTTCAAAAGTTAAGTTAAAAATATATAATAAAGAGATAAACCACAGTTAAGTAATAGAATGAAGCAATTTTCTTTAAGATCTGACAAATTTTGAAAAAGCTTTTAACTCTCCCCCTTGATTAGTAATCTCACCCTTATTTTTAGAACATTTGCAATTTTTGAGAAATAATATTAAAATATTATATAAAGCTCCCCCTTGATTTGAAATTCTCCCCCTGAATCTTTTGGAAAAATATGAAATTTTCCAATTTGAAAGATTTTCCAAAAAAATTCTAAGTATAAAAGCATTTATTACTTTGAAAAATAATTCTATGTATAATTTTGAAAAAGTATTTTGAAGAAAACTTCTCAGTATCATAAAATATTTTTGAAAAAAATAGAGTTTTCCTTTTAAAAATATTCTTTCGAAAACAAAGTTTCTTTGAAAAATTTGAGAAAAATTTAGAAAAGTTTAAGTTTTAACTTTACTTTTTCTACTCTCCCCCTTTGCCATATATCAAAAAAAATATAATAGATATTCTTTTTGAAAAACTTTGATTAAAGAGAATATTGAGTATCAAAGCCTATGAATTTTGCAAATCTATAAGAAAATTTTGAAAAAGTTATCCAAAACCAATGATAGGGAATAATTAATAAATTATGAAATAATTAAGCAAGAATTAATGCTAATGAACAGTTTGTTAAACCAAGTAACAGGATTTGAACCAAGTTAATATTCCTATTGAGTCGAAGCATGATTTAAGTCTAAAAGGTAAATCATGCAAAAAATAATCAAATCATAATTCCTTGGATCCATGTCTAACCTAATTTGTTACTTACTAACTATTATAAAACAGTAGCTTTCACTAGGGTTAGTCAAGATAAGTAGTCTTATCAAGTTAGACATTCTAAGCTTGATTACTTAACCTGATTGCTGTTCAATTGTATTTATTGCCCCAACTGCTTTTGATGTACTGACTTAATGCATCTTGAGTCAAAGCATAGACCTAAGCATCTCAACCCAGTCTAAGTTATCAATCAAAGTATCCTAATATGCTTGTGAGATGTTGACTTATAAATCTATAGAAGCATGCAAACTAGGATTAAGTCCTAAGGTAGCTCCGTAACGATGAAATCCCTAGTTTTAGAGGGGGTAATTTGTAACGCCCCAAAATTTCCATTTTAAGTTCTTAAAGCCTTAGAACTATTTAAAAATGGTTTAGAAATATTCTAGATATTTTTAGGAATTTTTAGAATATTTTTATGGAATTTTCCGAGTCCGTTTAGTATTTTTACAAAAAGAAATAGAGTTTTCGGCAAAAAGTTGCCTGGGCGAGTTTTGAACCCGAGACCTCCCATGGGATCAACGACTTAAGTTGGTCGGGTTAACCAGGAGCCCCAGCAGGGGTGTGCTGAAAGAAAATAGAGAGATATTAAGTTAACGTTATAAGTTGGACTTAAATACCCCTAGGTATAAATAGAAGAACTTGAGTGGTTCTTTTATTTTTGGTTCGACAACTCCTCTCCTCCAAACCCTCACGCCGACCCCCTCTCTTCTCCTCTCTTGTGCGCACGCCAACCACACCAACCCCCTCTCCTCTTCCAAGGGGGCGCCGGCCAAGGCTCTCCTCCGAGAGAGCTTCCAATATTCGGAATCCCCGCGACGAGAGGAACGCGTAGGCGCGAACGGTTCATCGAGATCTCAAGTTTCTCCCGAGCCCTAGACGTCAATTTTGGTTGTAAGTCCAAGATATCAATGTAAGTACTGCTCACCTGCAGTAAGAGGCGGTTTTCCGCAAGATTTTCCCGTTAGAAAGTTAAAATGCAATTTTCCTTAAAGTTTATGATTTTGCATGTAATCCTAGGTTGATCCATGCTTGTATAAGTTTGATTAAGCACCCTATATGAGGTTAGGGGCTAAGAAGAGTTATGAGAAAAGAAAAGAGAAGATAAAGATAAGAAAAGAAAAGGCCAAGGCCTTAAGAAATCCCCAAAAGTCAAGACTTAGGGATTTGGGCACACAAGGGGCTCGTTAAAATGCCAAGGCATTTAAAGATAAGAAAGAAAAGAAAGAAAAGCTATTTTATTTTCTAAGGCCAGTACCCGGCGTCCAAGGGCGTCGTTAAAGAAATCCAGGTGTCCAATTCCAAGGTCTTGGCCCTGGTAGACCAAGGTCTGCTCTATTAGGATTGGTGGCTCGCTACCCCAACCTTTTAGGGAACGCGCATAAGATGGTACTTACGTCTTAAGTGGATCCAAGTGAGATATTATTTTCAAGTATATGCTTTAGCAGAGTTTTTTAAAGTTTAAGAAAGTTTTTTAAAAGTTAAAGAAAGATTTAAAAGTCAAAGAATTGCTAAAGTTTCAAGTTAAGCCAAGAACAAGTAAGTTAAGACTTATTAGTGCTTTAGTATGCATGTCTTGAGTTATACATGTTGTTTTAGTGTTTCTTTTAAGCATAAAAGTATCTCATGTGATTTCACATTGTTTTAAAAAGCATGCTTGCACATTTCGAGATTTTGTGAGCTAGATAGTACTTACTAAGCTTTTGCTTATTAGTTGCATTTCCTCTTGCTGCAGGTAAAGGTAAAGTCAAGCAATTCTGAAGGAAGGCGACAAGGCGGTGCTGAGTGACGTGTGTGTGGTGGCTGACCTTGGAGAGGTCCTTGGGACAAGATGAATAAAAGACTCAAAGTGTATTTATTATAAAGTCTTAGTTTGAGTTAGATCATATAGCATTTATCCAAGTAATTGCATTTTAGATATTTTGCATGTCTTAAAACCATGAGTAAAGATTCCATGTCATTTTAATTAGTATACATATCCTTATGATGACATTGGATGAGTATGAGTGTGAGTAGTTTTGAATATTGATACTTAATGGAGCTATTTGATGCATATGCCAAGATATTGAGAGTTTCCCTTTGAATCAAGTTATCATTGCTATAAATATGCTTAGAGAAGTTGCATTACATCCCAACATGCTTTAGTGAGGTGTAGAACATGTGTTTTGGTATTATGAATGCATAGGGGTGAAGTTTGGTACAAAACTCTAGTTTAAAGTTCTTATAGATTTTCATAACTTATTTACTTCCGCAAAAGTTCTAATTTCGAGTTTATGAAGTTGTTTTGATTGGCTAAATTGTTTAGGAAACTAGTAAAGAGTATAGAAATGGTGTTGTGTCTTTGTATGGCTTGAAACCATAAGTTTTGTGGACTTTTGAAACAAGGTTTCGAATCTGAATTTCAGACTTTCAGGCGTGACAGTCGACTGGTTCAGTATCAGTCGACTGCCCTATCGAACAGTAGCTTCTGTTCGATGCATCAGTCGACTGCCAAGAGGCCAGTCGACTGGTGCCGCGCCCAGAAACTTTCTGTGGCCGATCCCAGTCGCAGTCGACTGGTCAGATCGCAGTCGACTGGTATCATTTCAGAAGGAAGTGTGCCATTGTATCATGCATGACTATTAGAGTTAGAATATCATCCCTCGATGGATTAAAAAAAAAAAAGAAGTTCCACATTCTTAGTCGTGCATTAGAGTCAAGATAGTAGAGAAAGTAGCGGACCGTCTAAGGTAGAGAAGGCGGGTCGCTACAGGTGGTATCAGAGCAGTTCCCATTCTCCAGCATCACACACACATCAGCATCAACCTTGCCGTCTTCAAGTAAGAAAGTTTTAAGTTTCAGTTTTTCTATTGCTCCTTTATTTAATTGCAGTATAGAGGAATGCTTAAGTACTTACTCATATGTGCATAGAACAAGGAAGCATGTTTAATACCTTAGTATCACGGAATCATGTTTAATCCCTAGAATGGATATTAGGTTACTAAGTAAGAAGACAAGTTTATACCTAGAGAGGTAGTAGTGATTTCTTGTTCCCTTATGCATTATTAGATGGCAAGAAGAGGCCGAGCTCCTAATGCAAGGAACGGAACCCCAGTTCAAGATAACAATGAGCCTGGCACAGAACAGCCAAACCTGATGGCAGTCATTGCTCAAATGCAAGCTCAGATTTCAGAGCAACAGGAGACCATCGCCACACTGATGGCAAATCAGCACCCAGTGCCCCCTACACCACCCACAGCAGGAGTGGAAACTCCAGTGGTGGCTGAAGTTCCACCAGTCACACAGGAGGCCCCTGCCGTGAACCGAAGACAAGAAGCATACCTCGTCCAGTGGCAGAGGCTGAAACCTGAAAGCTTCTCAGGCACGATTGAGCCCTGGGATGCCCAGGCTTGGTTCAAGACTTTAGAGAGCACAATGGAGCTTCTTGACTGGCCAGAAGTCGAGAAGGTCAAATGTGCCTCCTTCTGCCTAACTGGAGATGCTCGTATGTGGTGGGAGCGAGTCAAGAGTAAGAGGATAGTCAACCAGATGAGCTGGGCAGATTTCGAGCAAGAGTTCCATGAGGAGTTCTTCCACATGCGGGTTACCAACAAGCACTACGAGGACTTCATGGAGTTCAGGCAAGGTAACCTACCCGTGGGAGAAGTAGTCGCGAAGTTCAACAGACTAGCTCACCTCTGCCCAGAGCTAGTCAGCATAGAGAAGGAGCGAGTCAGACTAATGCTCCGCATGCTGAACCCTGAAATAGCACTCAACGTGAACAGCGGGACGCACAGACCCCAGACCAGCGAGGAGTTGGTCAGTAGTGCTCTAATCTCAGAGCACTATCTGAATAGCATCAAGGCACAACAAACACAGCAGAAGCCAGTCCTGATTGAGAACAAGACAACAGGAGGCCAGAAGCCTCAGCCAAGTAACCAGAACTGGAAGAACAAGAACCACAAGAGGAAGCAGTGGCCTGGCAGCCAAAAAGGAAACCCAGAGAACAAGCAAGCTAGGTATCCACCTTGTCCTAAGTGTGGGAGGACCCATCCAGGAGCATGCCTTTTGGGTGTAACTGGATGCTACTCATGTGGACAAGAGGGACACAGATCCAGAGACTGCCCAAACAAGTTTAAGGTACTTCCTCAGCAGTCCGTACAGTATGGAGGCAAGCCTCAGTTACATTACATGCCTACTATACTGGAGGGACCTCAGATCAGTCAGGGAGGGTTGGAAGCAGCACCAGTTCCAACCAATGCCAGAGTCTTTTCCCTCACGAAGGAAGAAGCTGCCAGCGCCTCCACGGTCGTAACAGGTCAAATAGTTATTTTTCAGCATTTAGCTACTACACTGTTTGATACTGGGGCGACCCATTCTTTCGTATCAGTACCTTTTGCTAGTAAGTTACAGGTGCCTGCAGAGGGTTGGGAGTCCAGATTCCTGACAACTCTCCCTTCAGGGGAAATCATGGAATCCACCCAGCGGCTCCGGACTGTGCCAATCAAGATTTCAGACCGAGAGCTATATGTCGATCTGATAGTCCTTGCGATGCAAGACTTCGATATCATACTGGGCATGGATTTCCTCAGTAAGTACAGCGCTTCAGTGGACTGCCATAGAAGGAAGGTGGTTTTCAGTCCAGAAGGAGAACCACCATTCGAGTTCCAAGGAGCCCCAAAGAGGAAGACTCAGAAATTCCTCTCATCCTTGGCAGCCCACCAGATGCTAGAGCAAGGGTGTGCTGGTTTTCTTGCACACATAGTGGACTCAGAAGCAAAGAAAGAACTCAAGCAGGAGGATGTACGGGTAGTCTGCGAATATCCAGAAGTGTTCCCAGAAGAACTACCTGGACTACCGCCCAACAGGGAGGTGGAATTTGAGATTGAGCTGGTGCCAGGTACCGGCCCGGTCTTAAAAGCCCCATATCGTATGTCTCCTGCAGAGCTGAAAGAATTACAAGAGCAACTCCAGGAGCTACTAGACAAGGGCTTCATCCGCCCGAGTCATTCACCCTGGGGAGCTCCTGTACTTTTCGTCAAGAAGAAGGATGGGTCTATGCGTCTGTGCATAGACTACAGAGCTCTGAACAAAGTAACCATCAAGAACAAGTACCCCCTTCCTAGAATAGATGATTTATTTGATCAACTCAAAGGGGCTACAGTATTCTCGAAGATAGATCTGCGTTCTGGGTATCATCAGCTAAAGGTTAAAGAAAGTGACATCCCCAGAACGGCCTTCAGGACAAGATACGACCACTACGAATTTGTAGTGATGCCTTTTGGAGTAACCAATGCTCCAGCAGTCTTCATGGAGCTGATGAACCACATCTTCAGGGAATATCTCGATAAATTCGTCATTGTATTTATTGATGATATTCTCATATACTCACAGACTCCAGAGGACCATGCTACACACTTGAGGATAGTGCTGCAGATCCTTCAGCAGGAGAAGCTCTATGCAAAGTTCTCAAAGTGTGAGTTTTGGCTAGATCAGGTGACCTTCCTAGGTCACATTGTATCCAAAGAAGGCATTC
Source organism: Boesenbergia rotunda (assembly GCA_024364735.1). Classification (NCBI taxonomy): domain Eukaryota; kingdom Viridiplantae; phylum Streptophyta; class Magnoliopsida; order Zingiberales; family Zingiberaceae; genus Boesenbergia; species Boesenbergia rotunda. The sequence continues at coordinate 277,547 of JAGFNQ010002676.1, forward strand.
AAGTTGATCCAGCCAAGATAGAAGCAGTCAGCAACTGGTGTAGACCCAAGAATGCCAGTGAAATCAGGAGTTTCTTAGGCCTGGCAGGATATTACAGAAAATTTGTGGAGGACTTTTCCAGAATAGCCTCTCCACTCACAGCCTTGACCAGAAAGAACAAGAAGTTTGAATGGTCAGATAAATGCGAGCACAGTTTTCTAGAGCTGAAGAAAAGATTGACTAGTGCTCCCATCCTGACTGTTCCAGAGAGTGACAAGGCCTTTGACATCTACAGTGATGCATCCAAGATGGGCCTTGGAGCTGTCCTCATGCAAGACGGTAAAGTAATAGCATATGCCTCCAGACAGCTCAAGGACTATGAGAAGAATTACCCTACCCACGACCTTGAGCTAGCAGCTGTGGTTTTTGCACTGAAGCTCTGGAGACACTACCTGTATGGAGTGCAGTGCAGAATCTTCACAGACCATCAGAGTTTGAAGTACTTCTTCACTCAGAAGGATCTGAATATGAGGCAGCGCAGGTGGCTAGAGTTGGTCAAAGATTATGACTGTGAAATCCTCTACCACCCAGGTAGAGCTAATAAAGTGGCAGATGCACTGAGCAGAAAATCCTGTGCAGCACTGATGTCCCTATCATCACTGTCTCTACCACTTCAGAAAGAAATAAAGGATTTTGGAGTCGAGGTAATAATTGAGCAACTTTCTGCATTGACTCTAGAGTCAACCCTGCTTGTGGATATACAAAGAAAGCAAAGTCAAGACCCAGAGATCCAGAAGATCAAGCAGGAGGTCCAAGAGGCAGAAATTTCAGAGTTTCGAGTATCAGATAGTGGCATCCTCTATCTTGGAGACCGCCTTTGCGTCCCCAATGATGAGGAACTAAGAAAGAATATTTTAGAAGAAGCCCACAGCACCCCGTACTCTATGCACCCTGGTTCTACCAAGATGTACCAAGATGTAAAGCAGAGATTCTGGTGGTCTGGACTCAAGCGAGACGTGGCCAGATATATTAGTACCTGCTTGACCTGCCAGAGAGTCAAAGCAGAGCACCAGAGACCAGGAGGAGTTCTGCAGCCTCTTCCTGTTCCAGAGTGGAAGTGGGAAGAGATATCCATGGATTTTATCACGGGTCTCCCAAGGACCACCCATGGACACGATGCAATATGGGTGATAGTGGATAGATTGACCAAGTCTGCCCACTTTCTAGCCATCAAGGTGTCGCACTCAATAGAGCAGTTAGCACAGCTGTACGTGAAAGAAGTAATCAGGCTTCACGGAGTTCCGAAGTCGATCGTTTCTGACAGAGATGGGCGGTTCATCTCCCATTTTTGGAGGTGTGTTCAGGACGCCCTAGGCACCAGACTTCAGTTCAGCACAGCTTTCCATCCCCAGACAGATGGACAAACAGAGAGAGTAAATCAGATTTTAGAAGACATGCTCAGGGCTTGTGCGTTGGACTTTAAAGGTAGTTGGTGCAAATTTCTGTGCTTAGCTGAGTTTGCCTACAACAATAGCTATCAGGCCACCATCAGGATGGCACCTTATGAGGCATTGTATGGCAGGAAATGCAGATCACCCATATGTTGGCAAGAAGCTGGTGAGAAGAAAGAGATGGAGTCGGGACTAGGCAGCCAGACTGAGCTTATAGATGAGACCACTCAGGCTATCCAGATGATCCGCCAGAGGATTGAGACTGCCCAGAGTAGACAGAAAAGTTATGCTGACACACGCCGTAGGCCACTGGAATTCCAAGTTGGAGATTCAGTATTTCTCAAGGTTGCCCCTATGAAGGGAGTGATGAGATTTGGCAAAAAGGGCAAGCTGAGTCCTCGCTACATAGGACCCTACAAGATTATAAAGAGAGTTGGGAAGGTAGCCTATGAGCTGGACTTGCCAGAGAATATGTCAGCTATCCACAGTACATTTCATGTCTCTATGCTAAAGAAGTGTATTCACGATCCTAGCCAAGTGATTCAGCCTCAGTCAGTACAGATCCAAGAAGATCTTAGCTATGAGAGCAGACCGACACAGATAGTGGACAAAGCAGTTAAAAGATTAAGAAATAAAGAAGTGCCACTAGTGAAGGTCATCTGGCAGAATCAAAAGCATGAGGAAGCTACTTGGGAACGTGAAGACAGCATGAGAGAAAAATATCCAGAATTATTCTAAGTTCGAGGACGAACTTTTCATAAGGTATGGGGGATTGTAACGCCCCAAAATTCCCATTTTAAGTTCTTAAAGTCCTTAGAACTATTTAAAAATGGTTTAGAAATATTCTAGATATTTTTAGGAATTTTTAGAATATTTTTATGGAATTTTCCGAGTCCGTTTAGTATTTTTCTAAAAGAAATAGAGTTTTCGGCAAAAAGTTGCCTGAATGAGTTTTGAACCCGAGACCTCCCATGGGATCAACGACTTAAGTTGGTCGGGTTAACCAGGAGCCCCAGCAGGGGTGTGCTGAAAGAAAATAGAGAAATATTAAGTTAAGTTCTAAGTTGGACTTAAATAACCCTAAGTATAAATAGATAGTTAAAGAGAGGAATTTTATTTTCTCTCATCTAAACCCTCGCCCAAGCCTCACGCCGCCCCTCCCTCTCCTCTCTTGTGCGCACGCCAACCACACCAACCCCCTCTCCTCTTCCAAGGGGGCGCCGGCCAAGGCTCTCCTCCGAGAGAGCTTCCAATATTCGGAATCCCCGCGACGAGAGGAACGCGTAGGCGCGAACGGTTCATCGAGATCTCAAGTTTCTCCCGAGCCCTAGACGTCAATTTTGGTTGTAAGTCCAAGATATCAATGTAAGTACTGCTCACCTGCAGTAAGAGGCGGTTTTCCGCAAGATTTTCCCGTTAGAAAGTTAAAATGCAATTTTCCTTAAAGTTTATGATTTTGCATGTAATCCTAGGTTGATCCATGCTTGTATAAGTTTGATTAAGCACCCTATATGAGGTTAGGGGCTAAGAAGAGTTATGAGAAAAGAAAAGAGAAGATAAAGATAAGAAAAGAAAAGGCCAAGGCCTTAAGAAATCCCCAAAAGTCAAGACTTAGGGATTTGGGCACACAAGGGGCTCGTTAAAATGCCAAGGCATTTAAAGATAAGAAAGAAAAGAAAGAAAAGCTATTTTATTTTCTAAGGCCAGTACCCGGCGTCCAAGGGCGTCGTTAAAGAAATCCAGGTGTCCAATTCCAAGGTCTTGGCCCTGGTAGACCAAGGTCTGCTCTATTAGGATTGGTGGCTCGCTACCCCAACCTTTTAGGGAACGCGCATAAGATGGTACTTACGTCTTAAGTGGATCCAAGTGAGATATTATTTTCAAGTATATGCTTTAGCAAAGTTTTCTAAAGTTTAAGAAAGTTTTCTAAAAGTTAAAGAAAGATTTAAAAGTCAAAGAATTGCTAAAGTTTCAAGTTAAGCCAAGAACAAGTAAGTTAAGACTTATTAGTGCTTTAGTATGCATGTCTTGAGTTATACATGTTGTTTTAGTGTTTCTTTTAAGCATAAAAGTATCTCATGTGATTTCACATTGTTTTAAAAAGCATGCTTGCACATTTCGAGATTTTGTGAGCTAGATAGTACTTACTAAGCTTTTGCTTATTAGTTGCATTTCCTCTTGCTGCAGGTAAAGGTAAAGGCAAGCAATTCTGAAGGAAGGCGACAAGGCGGTGCTGAGTGACGTGTGTGTGGTGGCTGACCTTGGAGAGGTCCTTGGGACAAGATGAATAAAAGACTCAAAGTGTATTTATTATAAAGTCTTAGTTTGAGTTAGATCATATAGCATTTATCCAAGTAATTGCGTTTTAGATATTTTGCATGTCTTAAAACCATGAGTAAAGATTCCATGTCATTTTAATTAGCATACATATCCTTATGATGGCATTGGATGAGTATGAGTGTGAGTAGTTTTGAATATTGATACTTGATGGAGCTATTTGATGCATATGCCAAGATATTGAGAGTTTCCCTTTGAATCAAGTTATTATTGCTATAAATATGCTTAGAGAAGTTGCATTACATCCCAACATGCTTTAGTGAGGTGTAGAACATGTGTTTTGGTATTATGAATGCATAGGAGTGAAGTTTGGTACAAAACTCTAGTTTAAAGTTCATATAGATTTTCATAACTTATTTACTTCCGCAAAAGTTCTAATTTCGAGTTTATGAAGTTGTTTGGATTGGCTAAAATGTTTAGGAAACTAGTATAGAGTATAGAAATGGTGTTGTGTCTTTGTATGGCTTGAAACATAAGTTTTGTGGACTTTTGAAACAAGGTTTCGAATCTGAATTTCAGACTTTCAGGCGTGACAGTCGACTGGTTCAGTATCAGTCGACTGCCCTATCGAACAGTAGCTTCTGTTCGATGCATCAGTCGACTGCCAAGAGGCCAGTCGACTGGTGCCGCGCCCAGAAACTTTCTGTGGCCGATCCCAGTCGACTGGTCAGATCGCAGTCGACTGGTATCATTTCAGAAGGAAGTGTGTCATTGTATCATGCATGACTATTAGAGTTAGAATATCATCCCTCGATGGATTAAAAAAAAAAAGAAGTTCTGCATTCTTAGTCGTGCATTAGAGTCAAGATAGTAGAGAAAGTAGCGGACCGTCTAAGGTAGTGAAGGCGGGTCGCTACATAATTTTTGAAAAACCAAGTCAGAAAATAAAATAAAATGTTTAAAACAATATATTTTTAAAACTATGAATTTTTTAAAAGCAATTAATAGTTTTTGAAAATTGAAAAAAAAATTGTTGGTGCAAAAAGCATCAGATATGAATAGTCAACCTCTAGTATTTCGATGTTTGATAATATACCAATGTCTGATCAAAGTGATCAAGGGTTAAGCTAAACAGGACCTGATGTTTGGTAGGATAAACCCAGGTTTGATAAGTTTGACCAAAAGGTTAGCCAAACATGACCTGATGTTTGGCAGAGTAGTTAGTACCCAGGGTTGGTCAGGATGACCAAGGATTAGCCAAACAGGACCTGATGTTTGGTGGAGTGATCAAACCTAGATCTGACATGTGTGACCATACATCGAGGTTTGGTCATTTAGAACAAGGGTTAGTCAAACATGATCTGATATTTGGCAGAGAACCCAGGGTTGGTCAGTTTAACCAATGGATAAGCCAAATAGGATTTCATGTTTGGCAGAGTGATTAAACCTATTTGGACTGAGCCAAATAGGACTTGATGTTCGGCAGAAAGAAGTCTAGTCAGGATTAAGATGACTAGCAAAGAACTCCTTATCGAGGCATGAAATCCTGGTGAGTGAAGCTAGGTCCTAGTGAGTGAAGCTAGGTGGACGAAATCTTGGTGAGTGAAGCTGGGTCCTAGTGAGTGAAGCTAGGTGGACGAAATCCTGGTGAGTGAAGCTGGGTCCTAGTGAGTGAAGCTAGGTGGGAAAAGTCCTGGTGAGTTATGCTAGGCACGAAGACCTGACCGAGGGTTGGGCACGAAGTCCTAGTTCGGGGAATTGGGAACAAAGTCTTGGTTGCGGATTAGGCATGAAGACCTGATCGAGGGTTGGGCACGAAGTCCTGGTTCGGGGAATTGAGCATGAAGTCCTGGTCACGGATTGGGCACGAAGACTTGGCCGAGGGTTGGGCACCGAAGTCCTGGTTCGAGGAATTAGGCACGAAGTCGTGGTTGATGATTAGGCAAAAGACTTAGCCGAGTGAGGACTATGGACAGAAGTAGAGATGGGTCGAGGATCGGACGTCTCAAGATCCGGGAGTCTCGGAGGCTAAGCAAAAGTCCAATCGGAGGTCCCGGATGGCAAAGGGTAACTTCTCCAGAGTGGAGTAGGTGAGGACGCATTGCCCGGGAAAGGGAATAATAGGTGTCGGTTCGACCTAGGATTTCATTTGAAATCCAAAGTCAGAACCAAAATAGCTTTGGCTGTTATTCATATATACATTTATAATATTCTATTGTATTCTTGGACTAACACTGGTTGCAGGCCGAAAGGAGTTGGCTGCTATGAACCCAATCATCAGAAAGGAATCAGGCACCCGAGAACCTAGGCGCCTAAATGGAATCAGGAGCCCTAGAGTGGTTTTTTAGTAGGTGGCTGGTTAGACGCGCCACGTCAGCTCCCAGGCGCCTCCATCAACCTAGGCGTCCAAGATGATGATTTTTATCCCTGTGATAAGTTTGCTGGCTAGATCGAGTTTGACCACTTGTGAGGCGCCTCAATGGCCTCTAGGGCACCCGAATGCAGTATATAAAAGGGGGATCAAGCTGTCTTTTTAGAACATCAATTCTTCCATCTGTTTACTCATTCCCTGCGAAGAAAAAGTGCTAAGATGCTTTAAATGCATTCCCACGACCCCCAAACTGGGCTTCTATAATAAACGTGTACTTCATCTCTAAGGACCTTGAGGTAAATATCTTAGAACAATTATTTTCAACTTTAGAACTTCATGAGTCTCAGTGCGCAGGAAATGGTAGAAAGGTGGACAACATTGCTCTAAGCATGAGGAAGAGTCTTCAGAAGATAAAGACACAACATACATGGTAAGAAAATTCAAGATATTTTTTAAATCTATTATATTTAATAAGATACAAACCAAGAAACACTCTCGGAGTGACCAAGGAGATTCCAGGAGGATGTGCGCGACGCTTCGGAGTGCCAGATTGGTCGTAATCGTCAATTCTGTTTGGTTTGTTTTTATTTACAAGTTATATTTTTTCTTCCTATTTGTGCTTGTATTCAAACTGTAATACGAGTTTCTCTACCTTTGAAAAACTTTCGGAAAGGAGACCACTAGTGGACGGGCACTTTTCGTGATTAGGCCTTGGACGTACTAACCCTGGGAGTTGAGAACCAAGTAAAAATTTTGCTTGTTATTGCTGTGTGTTTTTCTTATTTAATATTCTGTTGCATACTAACACTCTGATAACAAGAATGAACGAACGGACGATGAAGTTCCGACGAAAAGAATACGAGTCAATATTCACCCCCCTCTATCGAGGCCACCGATCCCATAATTGGTATTAGAGAAGATGGCTCTGATCGGACTCACCGCCGAAGGAGCAAGAATGCCAGGGATCGAGGGGGAGTCAAGGGTGAAAGAGGTATATTTTTTTATGTCTAATTTTAAATTTCACATAATCTGTTTCAAGTGCAGGGAGAGAGGGCACTATAAAAATAAGTGTCATACTCGTAAGATTCGAACACCACCGGCGGCAACGGAAGTACCAACGCCAAGATTCCGGAGGGATAAAAGCCACATCAAATGCTACAAGTGCCAAAAGCATAGCACTACAAGAACCAGTGTCCAGACTGGAGAATAATCTAACCCACAATGCTAAGAAATGCAACGAAGCTAAAATAAGTACAAAAATTTAATTTCTGTAAAAATATTTTTCAAATTCCTGCGATGTTACATAATTTTTATGGTAATTTAGATAATGTTGAATTTTCTATCAAATTTGATTTTCTGCATAAGAAATTAGAAATATTACATGATAGTGTAAATAATAATGATCTAAACAATATCAAAATTATGAATGTCAATTCTAAATTTTTTCAATTGATGCTGCAATATCAAAATTAATTTTGAAATTTTATCACATAAGTCTTCAGATAATACTTAAACATTAATTAATAAATTTCTTGATAATCCTGAAAATAATCTTAATAATTCACAAGATAATACTTTAATTAATATTTCTAAAGATAATGCTCAACCCTTAATTAATGATAATTCAAATAATCTTGAAGATAATTATGGACATGCAATTAATAATTTAAATAAAAATCAAACTTTAATTAATAATAACTCAAATAATTTTAAAAGTAAAAATGATACTTTAATTAATAATTCTCAAGATAATTCTAATAACCATGAAGATAATTATGAATCCTTAATTAATTATTTTAATTATTTTGAAGATAATGATATAATTTTAATTAGTAATTTTAAAAATTATTCTACTTATTTTGAAGATAATGATATAACTTTTATTAATTCTGTATATAACTCTGAAGAAGATGAGGAAGAATATGATTCTGAAGATTAAGATTAATTAAGAAAAATTGAAGTTATAATTAAGAGGGCTTATAAAAACTCAAATAAAATAGAAGTATTAAATAAATTTGAAATTTTAAAATCAAAAGAAATATAGATGAATCAGAATTTTTTGAATTAATAAAAATGATGCAATTAGACCCAAAATTATTATTTAATTCCTAAAAACTTAAATCTTAATTGATAATCACAAATCTTAAATTATTATTTAATTCTTAAAACTTAAATCATAATTAATAATCACAAATCTCAAATTCTAATTTAATTCTTAAAAAGTTAATCTTAATTAATAATCTAAATCTCAACTTGTAATAATGATTTAGTACTTAATTCTCATTTTCTAATTTAATTCTTAAAATTTAAAACCAATTTAGTAAATCTTTTTTAATTAAAAACTCAATCTTTAATTCAAAATTCAAAATATGATAATATAAAATCCTCGAAATAAATTCAAATTAATTATCTTTAATTATGAAACTAATAAAATTCTACCCAACTAGAACAATCAACTTAATAATGATAAATATGTCAAAGTGGGTTGACATATTCGCGAGTTCACACGATCTGTATCAAATCGAGAATTTGATACTTTATTATAAATCAAATTAAATAGCTTTGACTTGATTGACACATGTATAACTGTCATGCTCAGGCATCTGTTTATATTTATTCTACATATTCTGTCATGACATTCATATTGGTTTATTTCTTGCTTAATCTAGAATGGCTAGATAGGAAAAAGATTGGTTGACACTTGCCTAACATAGTGTTGGATCTTGAATGACTAGAGGGGGGGTGTGAATAGCCAGCCACTTAAAAACATGGCTTCTTTCATCTTTCAACACTTAGGGTTAGCAGCGGAAACAAAATGTAGACAGAAAGAAAAACAGAACAAACTAACAAACTATTCGCTAACACAGGAGGTTTACAAGGTTCGGAGATAACTTGCCCCTACTCCTTGGCGTACCCGTGAGGTGGGCGATCCCTTGATTGTCGGCAGATCAAGCCCCGGAACTCCGAATAAGAATCTTCTCCTTCTCGGTGGAGTAACCTCTCCATAGACGTCTCAAAAATATACAGACAAGGCACCAGAGACTCGAGAGGGAAGCTCACACAATAGATGTAGCAGAAACGCTCAAGCAAGAAGACTATACAGAGAGCACAACCACACAGCCAAAACCCACAGCAGAACCTTTGCTTCGTTTTTTGTCTGTTGCTTCCTCCTCTATTCGCCAGTTCTTCTTAAGACTTCCTTGCTCGTCACCAGGCGCGCCAGCCCACTGAACCACAGCTTCGTCATCACTGACCCACTGACCTTAACAGAGCACTCAGTCCACTGAAGACCTCTTCAGCTGAGCCTCAGGTCAGTTGCCAGCCCGCCAGAAGCCGTTGCATTCTTCAAATAGAAAACAAACAAACCTGCTACGGTGAAAGTCGCCATTGACCCTCCTTCTTGGTTTGTATCGCCTCTGTATCATCTGTACACTCAATAGATGGATTAGGGAAGCAAATCAAAACGTATCAGCAGAAATTAGAAGCAATCCGAGCGGAATCAGAAGTGATCAGGAAGTCTGACAAGGATTCAAATTAAAGTCTGATCGCACTGATCGGTCAGAGAGACTGATCAGTGAAGGGCCTGATCATTCAGGCTCCTGCTTGATCGATCTAGTGAAGCTCTGATCGATTACACTGACCGATCAGAGATCGGGGATCGGTCACCAAATTGATCCACCAACTTATGAACTGGGATTTCAGGCCAAACTGCCCTGATCGGTCACCAGACCGATCAAGGCAGTGTTGATCAGTCCAGCTGACCGATCAGGTCTTCCTATGACTTCTGTGAACCTTCTGTTCATTTTCTGATCGGTCACCAGACCGATCGGTCATGCTGGATCAGTCACCAGATCGATCTATTATCAAAGGAGTTCGTGCCAACCCCTTGATTGAACTCCAGACCGATCCAGCCACTCTCCGACTTATGCTCAATATCCCAGACTAAGACTTCGTGCCCAACTTCACTCATCGGGACGTAGTCTAACCTAGCTTCATTCACTAGGACACGACTTCACTCACCGGGGCTTCCGTCACCTAGCTTCACTCACTAGGACCCAGCTTCACTCACCGGGGTTTCCGTCACCTAGCTTCACTTGCTAGGACCCGGCTTCACTCACCGGGGTTTCCGTCACCTAGCTTCACTTGCTAGGACCTGGCTTCGCTCACTAGGGTTTCCTTCACCTAGCTTCACTCGCTAGGACCTGTAGGATCGATTCCGTACGCTAGAGGGGGGGGTGAATAGCAAATTCTTCGATTCATTTCACTAGATTTACTTGGTATCCACCCCGGAGGGGTGACTAATCCAAGAATCCATCGGTGGATCACTCCCCGGATAACCTCCGGCTAGCTCTTATCACTCCTTGTGGGTGGAGAAACCTCACCACATCACTTCTACAATCCCTGAGCACAAAGACTACTATCTTGCCTTTAACCAAGACAAGATTCGTCAAGAGTCTCAGCCTCCACGAAGTCCTCTTTAAATAGAACCCTAGGCTGACAACTCGCCACCAGTCGACTGCTCCCAGGGCAGTCGACTGGTGTCACTGAAAATCGACCGTTGCAACCCCAACATTAAAATTTTCAGCCAACTCACCAGCCACTACCAGTTGACTGCTCCCCCAGCCAGAACCTTTCTGTGAGTTTCATCAGTCGACTGCCCCAATGGCAGTCGACTGCCCCACTCACCCACCTAGGGTTTCCCTCCCTAAGTACACTTCTCTCAGCACTTGACCCCTAGGATTTCCCGAGTACAATCACACAGCACTCGTACCCTCATGACTCGACTGACTTCTCATCAGCAGCCTCTCGACTATTGCCTTCGCGCCTTCTTTATCTTCGGCTCCCGTCCCTCGGATGCACGCAAGCCTCCAGCTTGCCTCCATGCCATCCTTCACGCATACCTCGAAGTCCGCACCCCTCAGCTCATCATCCCTGCTCTCCAAGGTCCCTCGGGTGCACACAAGCCTCCAGCTTGTCTCCATGCCACCCTTCACCGTACTAAGGCCGTTCAGTCAAGTCCATATGTGTAACTTGTACATCCTGCACACTCAACATACACACATGAGAATACAAGGGTAAACATAACTTAAACCCTTTGCCCAAACATCGAAACTCATGATCACTCCGGATCACAGATTGCCTCAACAATCTCCACCTTTTTGATGTTTGACAATACGTTTAAGTTAGGGAAAACAAATAGTAGAGAATAGCAAAAATAATGCTAACTAAATGCATATCCAATGCATACATGGATCCTATCCCAAGGCATCCTGCACCTAACCCTCCAAGTTAGGATTTTTCCGAAATGAGTTTTTTTAAAACCTATCCGAAGGCTCCCCACACCTAACCCTCCATGTTAGGAATTTTCCACACCTAACTCTCCAAGTTAGGAATTTTCCACACTTAACCCTCCAAGTTAGGAATTTTCCACACCTAACCCTCCAAGTTAGGACTTTTCACACCTAACCCTCCAAGTTAGGACTTTTTACGGGCTTTTTAAAGCTTCTCCCAAGCTCCCCTTACACTAGACTTATAAAGACTTTTTAAGAACCTCTCTAAGGTTCCCCTTACGCCATGAATGGAGCAACCATCACTACAAGAAATTTTGGATTCAACAACACCCAATAGACAATGGTTTTTAAAAAAACCGTTGTCTTTTTTTATTTAACAACAGTTTTTTCAAAAACCATTGATGTTGAAAATTTTTTTACGGAAAAAGACAACGGTTGTTAAAAAACCGTTGTCTTATGTATGTCAAAGACAACGATTTTCTAAAACTGATGTCTATTGGGTTGGTTACGACAACGATTTTTAAATAACCGTTGTCTATCTGTGTTGCTTACGTGGTAATACACAACAGCGAGCGCGAAAACAAAAACTCCCGCGTATTCCTATTTGAGCCCTAGCTACCGCTGGTAAGGTTAGCAGTCAACAACTCCTTTTGCTCATACCCAAAGATTTCCGCTGGTAAGGTCAGTCCCAAATGTTGCCGTTGCCTTTTTCCTCACCAGCACCCATGCCCTAGCCCTAGCCCTAAACCCATCATCCGATCCCTTTCTCCTCCCCTCTTCGCCCGACGCCGCCGAGCCGCCCTCCCCTTCATTGCCAATGCCGCCGATCTCCCCCAGTCGATCGCCACCCCTCATCGTCGGTGAAACCCTAGGGAGAGGAGGCCCCTGCTTAGTAAATGAGGATGAGATCTCATTCGATATGAGTGGGAACTCATGTCGGAGTTGGGCTCGTCTTGATTGGATCTGTAAAATCCGTGTTCCGGCGCCGGGATCATCGGTGACATTAGCTGTCGGGCACTTGTCACGATGGCTTCGATTTCTAGTGCTCCTTTCAGTTTCGGTGGGCCTAGCGTAGGGTGCTAGGAAGGCGAGCGATGGGAGGTTCAGAGGGGGGAGATGGAGGAGGGATCAGTGCCGATTGCAGCGTTGGGACGATCGTTGGGTATCTTTCCCTTGTAGCAAATCTTTTTGTGTTGATAAAGTTTTTTTCTTGTGAATCTTTTGCAATCATCCTTTCTTTATGGCACCTCATGTAAATTTACATCACTTTCATTTATCTATACAGTGATTGCCATGCATTCTAATTAGTTATAAGTCAAGTAGGCAGAAGAAAAGGCTCGAGAAGAAAGTGAAAAATTAAGGCAACAAGAGAGAGAGAGCAAATTGCTGAGAAACGGAAATGTGATCTAGTATATAATGTTTTAACTCTGTGACCTGGAATGCATATGGAAGTAACTATTTTTTTTCCTTTGTCGGTGGCTATGATAGACTCCTCAAGCTCGTGTTGCTGCCAAGGCACAAGAGAAGAAGTGGGAGTTGATGTTTTTGTCCTGGTCTGAACATCATAAGAAGCTTTCCAACTTTTTAAGGTTCAGATATTTACCAATTTTTATTCGGAAATATCCTTCTGTTCCCTTTGCTTCATGAGCTCTAAATCAATTTCTTAATTATTTCCTCTCTTAGGAGGCTTTGCTTCTGACAAACTTAAACTTTGCTTCTCAGCAAGTTGATTCACATTTTTCTTCCAGCTAACTTATTGTTTTAATCAAACACTTCATTTTTGTAGGTTATTTTTATTTCTGGCCCAAGTGTCCATATAGACAATTTATTTCAGACAGATAAGTTTCTGTTTGTATGCATAGTTTTTGCATTTGATGTGACAGGAAGCGTCTCTACTGATGCATTATTGAGATTCTCAAACCTGTTTTAATTTGTTAACTATTTTCCTTTTTTCTATCAGAACCAAGGCAGAGCCTCCTATATACTATCTGCCAACCAAACCTCTTCTTGATGATCCTGCAGCAGTTGAACAGCAAAGAGAACAGGCATCATTAATCCAACTCTCACTATTTCCCTTATCTTCGCCTATCTCTCTCTTAAGTTGTCATGTGTTGCATTTTGCATTAAGATTCATATTGTACCAGTAGCCTGAAAACCTCGTCCCAGAGAAGAAATTACATTAAATGTGTAACACTTGCTGCATAATTTATCCAAGAAACTGCAACATAAATTGTGACAACTAATACTATTGGTTAACAAAATCCTGATAAGCTGCCATGACGAATTGCATTTACTGTTAAATTGCTCTTCTACGACTTTTTCCTTACATTTTGGTGGTGTTTAATGAATAACCATCATTGTGCTTGTATGTAAATGGTTGGCGAAGCAGCCAAATTTGTTGGCGCGATGCTTCTGTACATCAAATTCGTAGATTGATTGATAGTCACATTTTTATGGCAAGCTTAGTAACAACTACTCTTAAAGATCAATTTTAGTGACATACATTTTCAAAATAAATGTATGAAAAAAAATATGAGTAATCGTATGATTGGTGCAAGATCTTGATATGTTCATGTTTATTGGCAAAGAGTTTTACATTAAGTCATTTTCAAATTATATTTCATTGTTTTTGTGCTCATGATTATGCTCTTTTTAGTGACAAACACATTTAAGTTTGTATGGATGGTGCAAAATCGTGATACGTTCATGTTTATTAGCAAAGAGTTTTACATTAAACCATTTTCAAAATATATTTTTGGATCCCTTGTTTTCATTAGCTTCAAATGTCAATAGGAATCCCTTAGTGCCTATGGTTGTTGGACTTGCTTATTTAATCTATCATGTCTTCATGCTTACCAGCATTTTCTTCAGCATCCTGATCATAATATCATCATGGGAGACCCAACTATAGAATCTACCATCTTCTAGAGGTAACTTTATTCTTAAGAAAAAGATACATTTATCCTTATCCTATCCGACTTGCGAGTATTTAAATTCTCCAATTTTTTTTTCAGGTCAGAGTTAGATAAATCGCAAATAGCTTCCTTACTGATGCATTTCGGTTCACATAGAAATTTCCAGCGCCACTATGATAGAATTAAATCTAGGGTTCATGTACATAAATGTAGGATAAATTTAGTGAACTGAAGGACCAAATGAAGCTGGATTACTTCTCAACACAAATGAGGTTTGCCCAAGACATTTTGTTCTACATGCTAAATGTTTCCTTTTTTGCAATTCAAGTTATGTATACTGTATCTCATATGTTCCCTTAAATGTATTTTCTGGACTAGGCTAAGTTCCTACAACTTTATTCAAAATGCAAGTGTTTTGAAACTGTAATTTTTTGACTCACTTGACAAGGGTAACCATGCCTGAGAAATAGTGAGATGCTTATATTTTTTCCTCCAGTTAATTTACAATTTCTAGTTATCATTCTTTATATCATGGTTATCATACCACATGCTAAAAAATAGGCATCACGTTTACATTTGGATGTTCCCATACCATGAGTGCACTGCTCATTCATTGAAATTTTGGAGAATCTACACTTGTACATCTTTACCATTCTGCTATTTTGCTGAAGCTTCGAACCAGCAAATTTGGCTTGCTTTCACAAATTGTAGTTTCCAAGATTGTAGTTCTAATATGTTGACCTTCTCTTTTCTTACTGCAGAATCTGTATGTGAGTTTGATTAATTCAGAAGGAAGTACAGTCTCTCGTCCAACAATTGTCAAAACTTTAATTGTACTTGCTGTTGGGAATCATCAATCATGCACATGTTACTGAATAGACTTTTTCTCAACTACCCTTTGGGTTTTCCCGAATCTGAAATAAACTATAAACTCCTTATCAGGGAAACAAAGCTTCCATTAGTCTTTCTTCAGCTATGCATAAGCACAATTTTTGCATCCATTTTTTTGTGTGTTAATCTATTCCTCTTGTTTATTCATTATTCTGCATCATCGCCAGGTGATGGAAAAAGGAGGGCAGCTTCATGGAGAGGAAGACAAGCACGGTGAAGAAAAGCAGGACAGGTATAAAGTGTTTGGAAACTTTAGATAAATAGAGCTGGCTTTTAAAGTTCCTTTCTCAGATTTTTTTTCTCTCTTGGTTTTCAGAGCGATTATATAAGAACTCAGATCGAGTTCGGCGAGGAAGATTTGATGGCGATGCTGCTCAAGTTACAGATATGCAAGATTACAAGTAATCTATCTGTTTTGGCATTTTTTGGGAGAACTTCAATGTGACTAGTGATTATAAATTTGGTTTTAAGATTTTTGTATCGACATGGAATGTAGGTTGAAAGTCCCCAACAAAAAAATTGAATCTTAAGGAATGAATTCATATATGATGTATGATATTTGATAATATTTTGATGTATGATAGTTTGAAATGTGTTTGCTCAATATTGTTTAATTATTTAAATAATTTATTTTTTAAATGGTATTTATTGTAAATTGTTGGCTGCCTCAACCAAAAGACAACGATTTTTATTTGTTGTCAAACTATTGTTTAAATCACACACAAACAACGGTGAAAACCCATTGCTACACTGTTGTTATTGACTATAAACGACAACAGTTTGTAACTGTTGATGTTGAGCACCCCTTTTAACAACATGACCTTTAACAACAGTGTTTTTGGCCTACGACAACGGTGAACGCCCGTGGTTAATAAGCATTTTTCTACTAGTGCATGCTCCCCCTTAATCTCAATTCCCCCTAAACCTAGGGTTTCTAGCAAAGGTGTGTTTGGTTTCCCACTTAAACCCAACACTTCTCCCCCTTTGTCTAACATAAAAAAGAACCCAACAATATCCAATCATTGGTTCTTTTAATCCCTAATGACCATAAACAATGTGTACTAGACCCCCATACACTTGTTTCTTATCATTTGGACACAAAACCAGCTGCTGATACACAAATCAGTCCTGGGCAGTCGACTGTCCCTGTTGGCAGTCGACTGATATTCTGAAATTCAATCTTTCTGGCCAATTTTAGAATTGTGTCAGAAATTCCACAAATCTCCAAAAATTTCCAAATTTTGTGGAGAACATTGTGGTACCTATACCTACTTCGGAAAAATACATCCAACCATGTATCTATCACCATTCCCAAGTTTGACACAAAACCCAAAAATTTCTCATGAAAATTAAGGCAAATAAGGAGGCAACCTCCCCCTTAACCTATGCCTTCTCCCATTTTTCAATTTTCTTAGGTGAAGTTCTACCCAACTTAACACCATAAGACCAAGTTAAGTTACACCCAACTCAACTTCCAAGTTCTTTCCCCCTTGGACACAATTAAGGATTGCCCCAAGCAACCTTATTCTTAGTGCCAACAAGAACTCAACACAACCTTAAACACTCTAAGGGTTTGCAAGCACATTTGTTAGGATATATCCTATCCTAGAAAAATATGTTTTGATTAAGATTATCAAATGTGCTTGACTTTGGTTCAATTCTCTAATTTCCTTAAGGATGGACACTTTGTATCAATTTTGAACTCAATTCATGATTCCTTGTATTTGCCAATTCTAACCATTATCAATTTACACAAGGAATTGTCCTCAATTCTTTTCTTTTCCATATGTGTCCATAATATGATGAAATTCTCTTTCTTCTTATCTCTTAACCTTAGATAAACATTCACTTATCAATCTTCCTTGATTTTCAAAATATCAATAAAGCCTTATTAAATCATTGGATAACACTCTATTCAAGACATATAAAATCATAATCAAGACTTTTAACCCAAAGTCATATCCTATAA
Organism: Boesenbergia rotunda; assembly: GCA_024364735.1. NCBI lineage: Eukaryota > Viridiplantae > Streptophyta > Magnoliopsida > Zingiberales > Zingiberaceae > Boesenbergia > Boesenbergia rotunda. Next base: position 294,691 of record JAGFNQ010002676.1, read on the forward strand.
TCCACATTTGAATTCTCTTACTATCTAATAGGTCTTTTTGCATACTCTCACTGATCAGTCGACTGCCCATATGGCAGTCGACTGCCAAAACGAACAGAGAGTTTCTGGGCTGAGACCAGTCGACTGCCCCTAGGGTAGTCGACTGGTACCTGAATTTCAGGTTTTTCAGTCCAATTACAGTAATGCCTAAATAATTCTACAAATCTCCAAAAATTCAGAAATTTCGTGAGGAGATTTGTGGGGCCAATGTCTACTTGGGAAAAATACGATTCCAAACAAATGTGTTGGATCGAGAAAACCGATAGAGGGGGGGGGGTGAATATCAGAAAACTTTCAGATTTGTAAACTAAGAGAAGTTGCACAGCGTAAGTTAAAAACACACAACGCAAACACGGGAGGTTTTACTTGGTTCGGAGCCTAGGTCGACTCCTACTCCAAGGCCCACGGTCGTTGACCGTTTACTTTGGGCAATTCTATATAGGCGCAAAAACAATTTACAAATATTGATTACAGAGTAAGTGCAGTAAATTGAAAATCACTCTTCTTTACCGACGTCCGAAGTAGATTGACTTTTTCGGAGCAGCAGGACGTCGTCGGCTCAAGTTGGGCAGTTTCCGGAGCGAGGCGTGAGAGCAGAAGAGCGTAGAAGCATTGTGTTCGAGATGTTCTTTGAAGCCTGGGCGTTGGGTGCTATTTATAGCACCTCGGGGCGCCCTGAATGTCGGGGGCGCCCCCCACGTGTCACGTGATCCGAGATTCTCTCGGTCAACCTTTATCCCACTCGAATAGGGATGAGGATTGACCCTGGGGGCGCCCTGGACGCTGGGGGCGCCCTGCTTGACTCCTTCCACGCGGGCTTCTCGGCTGGATAAGGGTGATTGGCTTCGCTGGCATAGGCGCGGGGCGCCTTGGCTTCTGAGGGCGCCCTGGGCGCTGAAGGCGCCCTGGGCGCTGAAGGCGCCCTGGCTGCTGGGGGCGCCCTGGCTGCTGAGGGCGCCCCGGCCAGTAGTCAGCCGAGGCTCCTTTTTGCTTCATTTGTTTCTTGTTCACCTTGGGGGCACCCTGGACACTCAGGGCGCCCTACTCAGCTGCTGCCTCACTCCTTTGAGGCTCTCTGAGCTGCAGACACACGTTCCTTTGGTCATATATCCAGGGTTAGTCCGAAAACAACATAAAGCAGTAAGTTGTTAGTTTTTATACAGCCTTAGCTGTCTTCGTTCTGACATTGGGCCTCCTAAATGGAGCCCTAGGTCGAACCGACGCCTACTGTTCCCTCTCGACGGGGAACGCGTCCTCACCTACTCCTCTCGGGAGAATTTACCTAATGCCAATCGTTCCTCTGGTTGGACTTTTGCCTGGCGGTCCTTTACCAGGTCTTGGATACCGAGCTGTCCTTCGCCCGTTGCCTAGCAGTCCTTCGCTAGGGATTTAGTCCCAAGCTGTCCTTCGCCTGGCGCCTAGCAGTCCTTCGCTAGGGCTTTTTCACCCTGGCATTCCTTCGCCAGTGCCTAGCACTCCTTCGCTAGGACTTTGTTTCCTGGCAGTCCTTCGCCAGTGCCTAGCAGCCCTTCGCTAGTGCCTAGCAGCCCTTCGCTAGGACTTTGTTTCCTGGCAGTCCTTCGCCAGGTGCCTAGCAGTCCTTCGCTAGGACTTTGTTTCCTGGCAGTCCTTTGCCAGGTGCCTAGTAGCCCTTCACTAGGACTTTTTCTGCACACTCAGTGAACAATGTTAGATCACAAATGGTACTTAACTTTGAATCTTTTGCCAATATCAAAACAAGGTTCGATATGGTGCTTCCTGCACCAACAAAATGTACTCCGGATACTAAGATTGGCACGAAATCCAACTTCTTCTCAAATGTATCATTCAAACTTCTCCCAAAAGTCCTAATTGTGATTTTTCCTCAATATTTCTTCTTATCCTTGATCATAGTTCATTTCTATCATTGAAATACACGGTATTCACACATTAAAACCTGATTTTATCAATTATAACCTTATTTTCATCTTTTTCTCCCTAAATTCCCTTTTAATGTGTCAAAACCTAGGATTAAGACTTACCCAAGTCTTCTAACCTTTTTTGGCACAATTCACCTAATTTCCTAGGAGAGAAACTCTTGAGATCCATTTACCATGGACCCCAAAGGCTCCTAGAGCTCCCCCTTGAGCTCTGAGCCCTAGCCACCTCCCTAGGTGACTCAACCCACACTAGACCACGCCGGTGAACCCCCGGTGACTCTTGGCAAACAAAATGAACCTTCTTAACCTTTGACACCTTGTCTTTGGTTAAGTTGTTCCTTCTACCCTCAAATGACACCCCTTGCCATTTTTGGTCTTCTCCTTCTTGCCATGATTATATGCTTCCCCAACATACTTCTTTTTGTTGGCCTTGGAGGTCTTAGACCGGTATCCCAACCCCAATCTATCATAGTTGGGTTTTATACTACCCAACACCATATCTAGACCCTTTGATCCAACCGTGAATCTTTCTAGGCTCTTTTCTAATTTATCAAGCCTTGCTCTCAAGGCTTGATTTTCCCTTTCTAGACCTTTAACCTTGGAGTCCATATGTCCACTTTTGACATTCCTAGACCTACCTGTTGGTGCAGGAAGCACCATATCGAACCTTGTTTTGATATTGGCAAAGGGTTCAAAGTTAAGTATCATTTGTGATCTAATAAAGTTACTCAAGTGTGCAGGAAAGTCTTAGGTAATCTAGGCAATAAGTCCTAGCCGTGGGCTGGGCAACTAAGTCCTGACATAAGGTTGGGCAATAAGTCCTGGTCGTGGACTGGGCACTAAGACCTGGCCGAGGGCTGGGCACTGAAGACCTGGTTCGAGGAATTGGGCACTAAGATCTGGCCGGGGGCTGGGCACCGAAGACCTGCTCGGAAGGTGGGCACTAAGACCTAGTCGCGGATTGGGCACGAAGACCTGGTGAGTAAAGCTGGGCAAAAGTCCAACCGGAGGAGCCGGTTGGCAAAAGGTAAATTCTCCTGAGAGGAGTAGGTGAGGACGCGTTCCCCGTCGAGGGAACATAGGCGTCGGCTCGACCTAGGGCTCCATTTTGGAGACCCAAAGTCAGAACCAAGACAGCTGAGGCTATATAAAGATAACATATTATTGCTCTGTGTTATTTTGGACTAACCCTGGATGCAGGATCGAAGGAACGAGTGTCTGCAGCTCAGAGAGCCTCAAAGGAGTGAGGCAACAGCTGAGTAGGGCGCCCGGAGTGTCCCGGGCGCCCCCAATGTGTAACGACCCGGCCCATTTGGCGATCTCGACCGTCGACCGTCGACCGTGCCATTACCAATACTAGGTCTTCCCACTCCTGGGCGTGGATTTTTGTCTTCCCAGGATTCGAACTCTAGACCCAGGCTTAAATCTAGTTCTTTGTGAATCCTGAATACCAATTAGCTCAATTGGTATTCAGGATTCACAAAGAACTAGATTTAAGCCTGGGTCTAGAGTTCGAATCCTGGGAAGGCAAAAATCCACGCCCAGGAGTGGGAAGACCTAGTATTGGTAACGGCACGGTCGACGGTCGACGGTCGACGGTCGACGGTCGAGACCGCCAAATGGGCCGGGTCGTTACAATAAAAAGGCGCCTTTTATTGTAACGACCCGGCCCATTTGGCGGCCCATTTGGCGGTCTCGACCGTCGACCGTCGACCGTGCCGTTACCAATACTAGGTCTTCCCACTCCTGGGCGTGGATTTTTGCCTTCCCAGGATTCGAACTCTAGACCCAGGCTTAAATCTAGTTCTTTGTGAATCCTGAATACCAATTGAGCAAACACCCCAAATTTTCAATGTAAAATCATGACAATGTATGAAAAATGGTTATAATGAAATGATATAAATTTCATGCAATCACATGCTATGAAATGTCATGAATGCATGAAATATCATATTCATGAATATGAAATATTAAAAATATTATGAAATAATATTTATGGGATATTATGAAATATTATGAATCCATGAAATATTATTAATATTATGAAATTTCATGATGGGCTTGGCTTAATGGGCTTTGATATGGATTAGTGTAAATTGTGATAAAAAGAAGAGGTAGAAAGGAGGAAGCAAGGATTGAACCTTGAACCTCCTAGTTGCACTCACCATGTCATAACCAATGAACCAAGCAATATTTCATGTAGAGGGAATAAGAAACATTCTCGTTAAATCGAGGGAAGCGAAGAGACATGCCTCTTCATGAGAAGAGTATAAATAAGAGAGGGGGAAAGGAAGTTACACTTTTTCCTTCTTCTTCCCCACTTCCATTTTCGAAAAGATCAAGAAGACTCTTCTCCCTTTTCATTTTCGAAAATTCCAACCCTAGGGTTCTAACCCTAGGGCAATTGCAAGGAGGAAAATCCAAGTGCCTTGCCCTCTACCAAGTCCAAGGAACCCTAGAGAAGATTTGGAAGAAAAGGATTTTCACATACCCTCCAAGTGTAGGGTACCCTACAGTTTAAGAGAAGGTGAAATTCCAGCGCTAGGATGTAAGTGTCCTCTCGCCTGCAGTATAATTGCTATTGAATGTTTGTTTGTGTATTTCTTTTGAAAAATCACAAGGATCTTCCTTGTAGAAGTTTCGGCCACCCTAGGATTGGGGGTCCAAGAGAAGGTTTTTGATCCAACTTTGATGCATGGGAAGACCTTAAGACTTAGGGTATACATGTAGATGGATTTTTCTTCATGGTGTCAAGAACAAAACCTAGGGTTTGTCCTTGTATGGGTTTCGGCCACTTCCTAAGGGATGTGTGTGACAACTTTTCAATACATGAAAATAACCCTTAAGACTTAGGGTATACTCATATGTGATGTTTCCAAATTTTTGGAAGGACAAAATTAGGGTTTGGTACCCTACAAGGTTTCGGCCAAGAGGAGGAAGGCTAGGGTTTTTGAGTTGCTTGCTATCCTCTTATGTTCTCATGAATAGTAGTGTAGATAACATGTTTGTGTGAATGTTTGTGTGAAGGTTGGATGTCAAAAACCTAGCCTAGCCATTTTACACCATTCGGCCACCTTTGTAAGTTAGGGTTAGTGGAAGCTAACCCCACTTTGAAGTATAAACCATGTTTCAATTGTTAACATGAAGTACACTTGAGGTGTTTGTAGAAATGCAGGAATGAATGCTTGATTGGAAAATCAAAGAATTCCCTACACTTGATTTTCAGCCAACCGTGGTTCTAGGGTTGGGAAGTCCTTAATGAAACCATGAAGCATGCTACACTTATATGATGTGTGTATAAATTATGTGACCTATCTTGTTAGGTATAAAAGCATGCCTTATAGCCCATGGGGCACTCTTAAGACATGAACATGATGTGGTTGAGATGTGGTTGATAATATGCTAAAAAAAGGGGTACTCTATTGAAACTGGGATCAAGAGCACCCGAATGTGTGGTGTGTCCCTAGGGGATCAAGAGCACCCTTGATGAGTGGTGTGTCCCTTTAAGATGTGATTAAGAGTACCTTTAGGCATATACATATATGAGTAATTGCATGATAAATTACTTTACTTTGAAAGTTGTGTACCTGACTCGGAAGGGGGTCGTTAAACAAATCCAATGTGCATGTTAACTGAAGGTCATGGCATTGGTAGGACGGAAGGGTCCTGCTCTAATTAGATTGGTGGCTCGCTACCCCAATTTATTAGGGAACGCGCTTGATGTGGTACTACAACTGGGCCCTAGATGATGATATGATATTTTTAAGTACTTACCTTTATGGAACCTTTTTGAAAAGCATATTTTCTCATTATGTGATGATCTTGTTCTGTAAGTACTTAGAGATATTTGATGTGATGCTTATGATGCTTTGATGAGATGCTTATGATGCTTATAATCTTGTTCTATCTTGATTACTGAGTACATGATATGATGTATCGATATGGTTTTGCGAGTAGGCCCGGATTCTTACTAAGCATGTTTTGCTTACTAGTTCATGTTGTTTTTCTTATGCTGCAGATAGCGGTAAGAAATACTTGAACTAAAGGAAGAGGCAGAGAGAAAGCTAGAGGATGTGTGTGGTGATGGCTCGGGAAAGAACGAAAGATTCTTATCTACCTTCTTTTTGTCTAGAATCTAAACTGCTTCCAATAAAAGATTGCAATTGTATTACTATACTCTGAATGTGTGATGATTATGTCTACTCTACTGTTGATTAAGTTTAGAGATATGGAACCTATGTCATGTTAGATAACACTATCATTAATGTCTAACTCTTGTAGTATGCATGCTAAGTAAAATGCTAGATATTTACTATTTCCTATTGCTTATGAATGCATCTTTTGCATGTAACTAAGACTAGTTAACTCTTGCTATATTCTTACCATGCCCCTTTGCCCAATGCTGTGCTCTATCTTGTTCAAACCATGTTTAGATCAGTAACTTATTTAGATCGGTAAATTAGTCTTCAATAAGCATGCTTACTACACTTCTTGTATTGTAATTGTTTTGTTTGGATATACATGCTTAACATGATATATGAGATGAATGTATGGACCCGTAACCCCGCCTTTAGGGTAGATATAAGGACGGGCGTTACAAGTTGGTATCAGAGCAGATTTCCCCTCAACCACACACACATCAAGCTTCCTCCTGCCGCTTCCAAGTAAGAAATCCTACCTCGCCTTACTTTATTTATTTCATGTACAGTAATGATATTGATAAAGATGATTTATGCTGGCATGATATGAAGGTGATTAATACTTGCATAACAAGTGAAGGTAGAATTAATGCTTATGTAGTCAATTATCACCTGTATGATAGTCAATGACTAGAAACTGTAAAATATGTGAACGTATATGCATTTATTCATGACCTAGAATTTGGGGTAAGAGGGTGGTTACATATAGTAATCACTAGGGTAAACCACACCGATTAGGTGTGTGTTTTCCTCTGTATATATTTGCGAATTGAAAAAGGAATGGTTTTGTACTAACCATGTCATTTTTTTTCAATTCCAGATGTTGCATGAGGACTACCCTGAGAGATGCCGTGAGCTGCTGGAGCAGATAGAGACAGTTAGGGATTGGCCGACCCAGGGAATTCAAGGCACCATAGGATTCCTGGATCGGCTCTTCTGGAAACTGGAGCGGGAAGGGTTTCCAGCCACGGACGATCATAGGATCGGAGCTTTATTTCGTTCCTTGCCCAACCGGGCAAGAGAGGTGGCGCATCAGATCTGGGGACAACACAGATGTCGTATCCCCTATACGGAGTTGTGCAGACAGCTCCTCCGCCATGAGTTCCCAGCAGATCTGGGAGACTCGGAGGAGGACTCTGAGCCGTCTGAGGAGGACCCTGAGTCGGTTGAGGAGGATCCTGAGCCCTTCGAGGAGGACCCCGAGCCCTTTGAGGAGGATCCTGAGCCCTTCGAGGAGGACCCCGAGCCCTTTGAGGAGGATCCTGAGCCCTTCGAGGAGGACCCCGAGCCCTTTGAGGAGGATCCTGAGCCCGTCGAGGAGGACCCCGAGCCGTTCGAGGAGGACCCCGAGCCCTTAGGGGAGGACCCCGAACTCTTCGAGGAGAATCCAGAGCTGCTGGAGATGTTCGAGGAAGACCTTGAAGCGGACGAGGAGATTCTCGAGATTGAAGATGAGGACCCGATGGGGACAGTTGAGGATCCTGAGGTGGGCCAGAGGGTGATGAGCGAGGAGATAGTAGGTGTCGCTATGTTATTCTTTATGTTGGGCATCACGACAGCCCATCTTGCTCACTGAGTGGACTAGTTTGTATGTAGACTTATAAGAATGAATAAAATAAATTTCGGTTGGTATAATATGTTGGTGCAGGAAGCACCATATCGAACCTGGTTTTAATATTGGCAAAGGATTCAAAGTTAAGTTTATTTGTTATCTAACGTTATTCACTGAGTGTGCAGAAAAAGCCCTAGCGAAGGACTGCTAGGCACCTGGCGAAGGACTGCCAGTATCCAAGCCCTAGCGAAGGACTGCTAGGCACCTGGCGAAGGACTGCCAGTATCAAAGCCCTAGCGAAGGACTGCTAGGCACCTGGCGAAGGACTGCCAGTATCCAAGCCCTAGTGAAGGATTGCTAGGCAACTGGCGAAGGACTGCCAGTATCAAGCCCTAGCGAAGGATTGCTAGGCAACTGGCGAATGACTGCCAGTATCAAAACCTAGCGAAGGGCTGCTAGGCACCAAGCGAAGGGAAGCTTGGTAACTCAAGACCTGGCGAAGGACTGCTGGGCAAAAGTCCAACTGGAGGATCCGGTTGGCACCAGGTAAAACTCTCCCGAGAGGAGTAGGTGAGGACGCGTTCCCCTCGAGGGAACATTAGGCGTCGGTTCGACCTAGGGCTCCATTTTGGAGACCCAAAGTCAGAACCAAGACAGCTAAGGCTGTGAAAAATCAACTTAGTATTTGCTATTTTGGACTAACCCTGGATGCAGGACCGAAGGACTGCGTTTCTGCAGCTCAGAGGGCCTCAAAGGAGTGAGGCCGCAGCTGAGCAGGGCGCCCCGGATGTGTCGGGCGCCCCAGAGTCAACCCAAAGTCAGCAGAGAAGTAAACCTCCGACAGGACCGCGTTGGGGGGCGCCCCGCGCATGTCGGGCGCCCCTCTTGTCGCGGGCGCCGCGCAAATCGGGCACCACGCAGATCGGGCGCCCCGCATGTCTCGGGCGCCCACTGTGCCACGCCACTGAAGGCGGCTACAGCTCACCCTCGCGAAGCCTCGGTGATAAAGTTTGACCGGTCAATCGGGCGCCCCGTGCGCGTCGGGCGCCCCAGTCAACTGTTATCCCGAAGTCGAAGCGATCAGTCACGACCGAGAGCACGCCGGATCAGAAGCCACGTGGAGGGCGCCCCGAGCATGTCGGGCGCCCCCTGCCCTATATAAAGAGGGCCTCGACCCTCTTCAAAGTACAACGATTTGCTTCGACAATTCTACGCTCTTCTGCTTCCACGACACGCTCCAGAAAGCTGCCAACTCAAGCCGACGACGTCCCGCTGCTCCAGAACTTCAATCTTCACCGGACGTCGGTAACTAGAGTTGTATTTAAAGTTTACTATTCTGCCTTATTGTAAAATCTATTTGTAAACTTTGTAAACTTATAGAATTGCCCGCAGAAAACGATCAACGACCGTGGGCCTTGGAGTAGGAGTCGACCCAGGCTCCGAACCAAGTAAACCTGCTGTGTTTGCGTTGTTTTACTCTCTTTTATTTCCGCTGCGCACCCGCTCTTTTAAATCCGAACGAATTGCGACATTCACCCCCCCCTCTCTCGCATTTCTCGATCCAACAAGTGGTATCAGAGCGGGGTAGTTCAAACTTGGTGCAACCACCAGTTTGAAAGTTTTTTTTCGGATTTACAAAATTTGTAATATTATTTCTTTTCTTTCTAGTTAATCAACACCACTACATCTTTTCCGCCTTTTATAAATTTGAATTCTCATTTTTTCACCATAAGTCAGAATTGATAAAATAATCAATTTTTGAAATTTTGTCATAAAATTTTTTATTATTATTTTAATATTATTTTTCTCGAAAATCGTGCGACATTAATTTGAGCAAATTTTCTCCCAACATTAAAGTCTTACCTTTTCATCATTAATCAAAATTGATAAAGCCACCATTTTCAAAAATTAGTCAAAACTTTTTCTTAATATTTTATTATTCTGTCTCGAAACTCGTGCAGTATTTTTTTTGGATATTTTTCTCTCTCCCGCACTACTAATCCAAGACCAAGTCTTGGTACATTTCTATTTTTTCTTTTTTTTTGTGTGCAAGATCTATCGTTTTAAATGGCCAATCAAGAATGGAACAGTGTCCGTCCACCACTTTTCTCCGGCAAAAACTTCAACTCCTGGAAAAGTCTAATGGAGTCCCTTCTGAAGGCCCACATGGACATATGGCGGATCATCCAAACGGGATTCTCTTTTCCCGTAAAAGACGAGTTATCAATCGAGTGGGATAAACTGGATGAACGAACCCTCAACCTAATAGAGACCGATGCAAGGGCAACTGCAATCCTACAATGTGGTCTAACCAAGGAGCAACTCGAACTAGTAGGTCCATGCAGATGTGCTAGAGAAATCTGGGAAAAATTGGTTAACCTTCATCAAGAGATCTCAGATGAAGAAGAAGATCAGGTAAATTATCTTGCCCTTTCAGTCCAAGCACAAACAGCCGAGTCAGAGTCTGAACCCGAATCCAAAATCGAACCAGAATTAGACGACGAATTGACTGAGACGGTAACCGATTTCGAATTCTTTTCAAATTTAGAATTAAATAATCAAACAGATACTATAATGGTCGAGGAAGGTGTAAATTTTATTGCAGGGAAAACTCCTAAAGAACCACCAAAGAAGGAGCTTCAACCAGTACCCGAGTCCGACTCAGACACAGAATCAGAAGATGAGCCTAGATCCGAGACGGCAAGAATCAAGGGGGAGATTCCCAATAAGGAACCAAAAGGTAAAAGTGTAAAATCAGATTTTAATCATGTAATTTGTTACACATGCAGGGAGAGAGGGCACTACCAAAGTGAGTGTCCTACTCGTAAGATTCGAACGACACCACCGACGGCGACAAAGGAATCAGTTCCAAAAGCACGAAAGAACAAAAGTCGCATTCAATGCTTCAAGTGCCAGGTGTTCGGGCATTACAAAAGTGAATGCACAAATAAAAGAGCTACCAAGAATGTCGTACAAACAATCAACAAAGGTAAATTTACAGTGTTTGAAAATCCGTTATTTACCTTGAATAATGTGATTGATTCATGTAACTTAATTAAAGCAAATTTCAGAACATTGAAACAAGAAAATGAAACCCTAAAACATAAGGTCAATAAGTTAGAAAATTTAATTCATAATCTTGCTGATTTCGAAAATCCGGAGTATTACTCCAATTGTGACCTTACCTAGACAATTGTTTGTTTTAATTATGTGTTTCTTTTTATTTTAGTTATTTATTTTTTTTTGCTTAAAATTAGGAATGGTTAGTATAAGGACTGAACAAACTTAACTGAAACTTGACAACATAGTATTGGGTGGAGGTGAGATGATAGTACGTTAGGGAAACCAATTCTAATAAGATCAAGTTTACTTGATCTCTTTAGACTGGTGAAACTAGCCGAAGCTACCGATCCAAGACCCAAACTAGTTAGACCAGAAATTTTTCAAAGAATAATTTTGAAAATGAAATTTCATTAAAAGGCTTTGTCAAGGAAAGGGTGGATGATCCCATAAGGCTACGGCCAAAGAAGGCCTTGTGCCTCGCCAAGACCTGGAAGCCAATTTTTTAAATTTCAAATTCAAATTACTTTTTGTCAAATTCAAATCTAACACAATTTTCAGTTAAGTATAGATTAAAACTAATTATTTTTTGAATTAATCTAACTTTTCAAAATTAAAATATTTGTCTCACAAAACCCATAAGGTTAACATGCTTGGTCATGTAGAACTGGGTGAGACATCTAGGACTTATAAGCATAATTCGCTATCTTTGTAAATAAAAAAAATGTTTCCAAAAGTTATTCAAAATTATCCTTTTTTTTCGGTTTACGGTACCCCACTCTTTCAATTCTAACATTTTTTTAAATTTCATGTTAAATATCTCAATAGACTTGTTTTAAATATAATCTAGGGCTTGTTTTGTTTTAGTCATTAATTGGTCAAACTTGGTCAAAACAGTCAACCCTAGTGAACCCTAGTCAACATAGTCAAACTTGCTCAACACTGAAATCCCTTAAGGAACTTAGATAAAAGCCAAACTGTGTCAAATCTAAGGGGAGATCAAATTAAAAGAAAAAGTTTAAAAATACTATGTTTTCCAATAATCACTATATATTTTTTAAATTGTGCTTTACAAAAACCATTATTATTTCAAAATGTTTTTCGAAAACAGGGTTTCTGCTCAAATTGAATTTACTAAAAATTATACCCTACTAGTATTCAAAACTATCCTTTTGATGTTAGTAAACCCTAAAGACACAAAGGAAGGTCTACTTAATGATCTACAAGGACTCCAAGGATGTGTCAAATTTAGGGGGAGTCTAAACCAAAAGAAATTATTTCTAACAAGTATTTTCCTTGGCATTTATCCTTGAAATTATTAAATAATTCTTTTGATATGAACTGAACCCTAAGAACTCAGAGGAAGAATACTTGTGGTCAACAAGCTTCCAAGGACTGTATCAAGTTTAGGGAGAGGTCAAATTAAAAGAGTTATTAAACATTTCTAAATAATATGTTTTCATATACTATATTTTCAGAATTGTGTCGAAAACATTTGTCTTACAAAATAATATTATTTTAAAATGTATTGTTTGAAATACCTTTTGAAATAATATTTACTTGGGTTGAAAAATTTCCAGGACACTTAGGAAAATGTCCTTATAGTTAACAAGGTTTCCTAGGATTGTGTCAGACTGGAAAAGAAACCAAGTAAAGTATCATGATCTCAAAATAACATTAAATTCCTTTAAAATATTATGTTTAAAAGTACTTACATGCATACTTTTCAAAAGTACTTATATTTTCTAAAATTTGCATAATATCTCAAAATATAATGTTTTAAAAAAAAGTTCTAATACTTTTCCAAGGCAATAGTGTTCTAAGTACGTGAATTTTCTAAAGACTTGGCTAAAAATACAAAATCCTTTTTCAAAATTGCACAATATCTTTCAAAGCGGAGTCTTTTTAGTGCAATTTAATCTGTGTGCTTTCAAAATTATACTAAGTATTTTTATATTTTCAAAACTCATAAGCTCTGATCCACATAATTTTTCCCTTAATTGTTTTTTTAAAAAAAGTTCCTTATTGATATATGGCCAAGAAGAGAGAAAATTTCAAATTTTATCTGTTTTCACTAAAGTATTCTTAAGTGCTTTAAAATTGGTCTAAGCATCTTTCAAAACCTCTAAAGCACTAAGTGCAGTTATTTTGAAAATATTTCTAAGTAAAATTTTCTTAGTAAACAAAGTTTGTCTGAGCAAAACCTTTGAAATTTTTGACAAATGTTTCTAAGTAAGGTTTTCTTAGCAAAAACATCTATGTTTCAGCAAAA
>JAGFNQ010002676.1:311588-349005 GCA_024364735.1 Boesenbergia rotunda
CAGTATCAGTCGACTGCCCTATCGAACAGTAGCTTTCTGTTCGATGCATCAGTCGACTGCCAAGAGGCCAGTCGACTGGTGCCCGCGCCCAGAAACTTTCTGTGGCCGATACCAGTCGACTGGTTAGATCGCAGTCGACTGGCATTGCAGAGAAGTTCTATAGATGAAAAGAAGTGTGCCATTGTATCATGCATGACTACTAGAGTTAGAATATCATCCCTAGATGGATTTAAAAGAAAAATAAAGAAGTTCCGCATTCTTAGTCGTGCAGTAGAGTCAAGATAGTAGATAAAGTAGCGGACCGTCTAAGGTAGAGAAGGCGGGTCGCTACAGGTGGTATCAGAGCAGTTCCCATTCTCCAGCATCACACACCCATCAGCATCAACCTTGCCGTCTTCAAGTAAGAAAGCTTTAAGTTTCAGTTTTTCTATTGCTCCTTTACTTAATTGCAGTATAGAGAAATGCTTAAGTACTTACTCATATGTGCATAGAACAAGGAAGCATGTTTAATACCTTAGTATCACGGAATCATGTGTAATCCCTAGAATGGATATTAGGTTACTAAGTAAGAAGACAAGTTTATACCTAGAGAGGTAGTAGTGATTTCTTGTTCCCTTATGCATTATTAGATGGCAAGAAGAGGCCGAGCTCCTAATGCAAGGAACGGAACCCCAGTTCAAGATAACAATGAGCCTGGCACAGAACAGCCAAACCTGATGGCAGTCATTGCTCAAATGCAAGCTCAGATTTCAGAGCAACAGAAGACCATCGCCACACTGATGGCAAATCAGCACCCAGTGCCCCCTACACCACCCACAGCAGGAGTGGGAACTCCAGTGGTGGCTGAAGTCCCACCAGTCACCCAGGAGACCCCTACCGTGAACCGAAGACAAGAAGCATACCTCGTCCAGTGGCAGAGGCTGAAACCCGAAAGCTTCTCAGGCACGACTGAGCCCTGGGATGCCCAGGCTTGGTTCAAGACTTTAGAGAGCACAATGGAGCTTCTTGACTGGCCAGAAGTCGAGAAGGTCAAATGTGCCTCCTTCTGCCTAACTGGAGATGCTCGTATGTGGTGGGAGCGAGTCAAGAGTAAGAGGATAGTCAACCAGATGAGCTGGGCAGATTTCGAGCAAGAGTTCTATGAGGAGTTCTTCCACATGCGGGTTACCAACAAGCACTACGAGGACTTCATGGAGTTCAGACAAGGTAACCTACCAGTGGGAGAAGCAGTCGCGAAGTTCAACAGACTAGCTCGCCTCTGCCCAGAGCTAGTCAGCACAGAGAAGGAGCGAGTCAGACTGATGCTCCGCATGCTGAACCCTGAAATAGCACTCAACGTGAACAGCGGGACGCACCGACCCCAGACCAGCGAGGAGTTGGTCAGTAGTGCTCTAATCTCAGAGCACTATCTGAATAGCATCAAGGCACAGCAAACGCAGCAGAAGCCAGTCCTGATTGAGAACAAGACAACAGGAGGCCAGAAGCCTCAGCCAAATAACCAGAACTGGAAGAACAAGAACCACAAAAGGAAGCAATGGCCTGGCAGCCAAAAAGGAAACCAAGAGAACAAGCAAGCTAGGTACCCACCTTGTCCTAAGTGTGGGAGGACCCATCCAGGAGCATGCCTTTTGGGTGTAACTGGATGCTACTCATGTGGACAAGAGGGACACAGATCCAGGGACTGCCCAAACAAGTTTAAGGTACTTCCTCAGCAGTCTGTACAGTATGGAGGCAAGCCTCAGTTACATTACATGCCTACTATACTGGAGGGACCTCAGATCAGTCAGGGAGGGTTGGAAGCAGCACCAGTTCCAACCAATGCCAGAGTCTTTTCCCTCACGAAGGAAGAAGCTGCCAGCGCCTCCACGGTCGTAACAGGTCAAATAGTTATTTTTCAGCATTTAGCTACTACACTGTTTGATACTGGGGCGACCCATTCTTTCGTATCAGTACCTTTTGCTAGTAAGTTACAGGTGCCTGCAGAGGGTTGGGAGTCCAGATTCCTGACAACTCTCCCTTCAGGGGAAATCATGGAATCCACCCAGCGGCTCCGGACTGTGCCAATCAAGATTTCAGACCGAGAGCTATATGTCGATCTGATAGTCCTTGCGATGCAAGACTTCGATATCATACTGGGCATGGATTTCCTCAGTAAGTACAGCGCTTCAGTGGACTGCCGTAGAAGGAAGGTGGTTTTCAGTCCAGAAGGAGAACCACCATTCGAGTTCCAAGGAGCCCCAAAGAGGAAGACTCAGAAATTCCTCTCAGCCTTGGCAGCCCACCAGATGCTAGAGCAAGGGTGTGCTGGTTTTCTTGCACACATAGTGGACTCAGAAGCAAAGAAAGAACTCAAGCAGGAGGATGTACGGGTAGTCTGCGAATATCCAGAAGTGTTCCCAGAAGAACTACCTGGACTACCGCCCAACAGGGAGGTGGAATTTGAGATTGAGCTGGTGCCAGGTACCGGCCCGGTCTCAAAAGCCCCATATCGTATGTCTCCTGCAGAGCTGAAAGAATTACAAGAGCAACTCCAGGAGCTACTAGACAAGGGCTTCATCCGCCCGAGTCATTCACCCTGGGGAGCTCCTGTACTTTTCGTCAAGAAGAAGGATGGGTCTATGCGTCTGTGCATAGACTACAGAGCTCTGAACAAAGTAACCATCAAGAACAAGTACCCCCTTCCTAGAATAGATGATTTATTTGATCAACTCAAAGGGGCTACAGTATTCTCGAAGATAGATCTGCGTTCTGGGTATCATCAGCTAAAGGTTAAAGAAAGTGACATCCCCAGAACGGCCTTCAGGACAAGATACGGCCACTACGAATTTGTAGTGATGCCTTTTGGAGTAACCAATGCTCCAGCAGTCTTCATGGAGCTGATGAACCACATCTTCAGGGAATATCTCGATAAATTCGTCATTGTATTTATTGATGATATTCTCATATACTCACAGACTCCAGAGGACCATGCTACACACTTGAGGATAGTGCTGCAGATCCTTCAGCAGGAGAAGCTCTATGCAAAGTTCTCAAAGTGTGAGTTTTGGCTAGATCAGGTGACCTTCCTAGGTCACATTGTATCCAAAGAAGGCATTCAAGTTGATCCAGCCAAGATAGAAGCAGTCAGCAACTGGTGTAGACCCAAGAATGCCAGTGAAATCAGGAGTTTCTTAGGCCTGGCAGGATATTACAGAAAATTTGTGGAGGACTTTTCCAGAATAGCCTCTCCACTCACAGCCTTGACCAGAAAGAACAAGAAGTTTGAATGGTCAGATAAATGCGAGCACAGTTTTCTAGAGCTGAAGAAAAGATTGACTAGTGCTCCCATCCTGACTGTTCCAGAGAGTGACAAGGCCTTTGACATCTACAGTGATGCATCCAAGATGGGCCTTGGAGCTGTCCTCATGCAAGACGGTAAAGTAATAGCATATGCCTCCAGACAGCTCAAGGACTATGAGAAGAATTACCCTACCCACGACCTTGAGCTAGCAGCTGTGGTTTTTGCACTGAAGCTCTGGAGACACTACCTGTATGGAGTGCAGTGCAGAATCTTCACAGACCATCAGAGTTTGAAGTACTTCTTCACTCAGAAGGATCTGAATATGAGGCAGCGCAGGTGGCTAGAGTTGGTCAAAGATTATGACTGTGAAATCCTCTACCACCCAGGTAGAGCTAATAAAGTGGCAGATGCACTGAGCAGAAAATCCTGTGCAGCACTGATGTCCCTATCATCACTGTCTCTACCACTTCAGAAAGAAATAAAGGATTTTGGAGTCGAGGTAATAATTGAGCAACTTTCTGCATTGACTCTAGAGTCAACCCTGCTTGTGGATATACAAAGAAAGCAAAGTCAAGACCCAGAGATCCAGAAGATCAAGCAGGAGGTCCAAGAGGCAGAAATTTCAGAGTTTCGAGTATCAGATAGTGGCATCCTCTATCTTGGAGACCGCCTTTGCGTCCCCAATGATGAGGAACTAAGAAAGAATATTTTAGAAGAAGCCCACAGCACCCCGTACTCTATGCACCCTGGTTCTACCAAGATGTACCAAGATGTAAAGCAGAGATTCTGGTGGTCTGGACTCAAGCGAGACGTGGCCAGATATATTAGTACCTGCTTGACCTGCCAGAGAGTCAAAGCAGAGCACCAGAGACCAGGAGGAGTTCTGCAGCCTCTTCCTGTTCCAGAGTGGAAGTGGGAAGAGATATCCATGGATTTTATCACGGGTCTCCCAAGGACCACCCATGGACACGATGCAATATGGGTGATAGTGGATAGATTGACCAAGTCTGCCCACTTTCTAGCCATCAAGGTGTCGCACTCAATAGAGCAGTTAGCACAGCTGTACGTGAAAGAAGTAATCAGGCTTCACGGAGTTCCGAAGTCGATCGTTTCTGACAGAGATGGGCGGTTCATCTCCCATTTTTGGAGGTGTGTTCAGGACGCCCTAGGCACCAGACTTCAGTTCAGCACAGCTTTCCATCCCCAGACAGATGGACAAACAGAGAGAGTAAATCAGATTTTAGAAGACATGCTCAGGGCTTGTGCGTTGGACTTTAAAGGTAGTTGGTGCAAATTTCTGTGCTTAGCTGAGTTTGCCTACAACAATAGCTATCAGGCCACCATCAGGATGGCACCTTATGAGGCATTGTATGGCAGGAAATGCAGATCACCCATATGTTGGCAAGAAGCTGGTGAGAAGAAAGAGATGGAGTCGGGACTAGGCAGCCAGACTGAGCTTATAGATGAGACCACTCAGGCTATCCAGATGATCCGCCAGAGGATTGAGACTGCCCAGAGTAGACAGAAAAGTTATGCTGACACACGCCGTAGGCCACTGGAATTCCAAGTTGGAGATTCAGTATTTCTCAAGGTTGCCCCTATGAAGGGAGTGATGAGATTTGGCAAAAAGGGCAAGCTGAGTCCTCGCTACATAGGACCCTACAAGATTATAAAGAGAGTTGGGAAGGTAGCCTATGAGCTGGACTTGCCAGAGAATATGTCAGCTATCCACAGTACATTTCATGTCTCTATGCTAAAGAAGTGTATTCACGATCCTAGCCAAGTGATTCAGCCTCAGTCAGTACAGATCCAAGAAGATCTTAGCTATGAGAGCAGACCGACACAGATAGTGGACAAAGCAGTTAAAAGATTAAGAAATAAAGAAGTGCCACTAGTGAAGGTCATCTGGCAGAATCAAAAGCATGAGGAAGCTACTTGGGAACGTGAAGACAGCATGAGAGAAAAATATCCAGAATTATTCTAAGTTCGAGGACGAACTTTTCATAAGGTATGGGGGATTGTAACGCCCCGAAATTCCCATTTTAAGTTCTTAAAGTCCTTAGAACTATTTAAAAATGGTTTAGAAATATTCTAGATATTTTTAGGAATTTTTAGAATATTTTTATGGAATTTTCCGAGTCCGTTTAGTATTTTTCTAAAAGAAATAGAGTTTTCGGCAAAAAGTTGCCTGAATGAGTTTTGAACCCGAGACCTCCCATGGGATCAACGACTTAAGTTGGTCGGGTTAACCAGGAGCCCCAGCAGGGGTGTGCTGAAAGAAAATAGAGAAATATTAAGTTAAGTTCTAAGTTGGACTTAAATAACCCTAAGTATAAATAGATAGTTAAAGAGAGGAATTTTATTTTCTCTCATCTAAACCCTCGCCCAAGCCTCACGCCGCCCCTCCCCTCTCCTCTCTTGTGCGCACGCCAACCACACCAACCCCCTCTCCTCTTCCAAGGGGGCGCCGGCCAAGGCTCTCCTCCGAGAGAGCTTCCAATATTCGGAATCCCCGCGACGAGAGGAACGCGTAGGCGCGAACGGTTCATCGAGATCTCAAGTTTCTCCCGAGCCCTAGACGTCAATTTTGGTTGTAAGTCCAAGATATCAATGTAAGTACTGCTCACCTGCAGTAAGAGGCGGTTTTCCGCAAGATTTTCCCGTTAGAAAGTTAAAATGCAATTTTCCTTAAAGTTTATGATTTTGCATGTAATCCTAGGTTGATCCATGCTTGTATAAGTTTGATTAAGCACCCTATATGAGGTTAGGGGCTAAGAAGAGTTATGAGAAAAGAAAAGAGAAGATAAAGATAAGAAAAGAAAAGGCCAAGGCCTTAAGAAATCCCCAAAAGTCAAGACTTAGGGATTTGGGCACACAAGGGGCTCGTTAAAATGCCAAGGCATTTAAAGATAAGAAAGAAAAGAAAGAAAAGCTATTTTATTTTCTAAGGCCAGTACCCGGCGTCCAAGGGCGTCGTTAAAGAAATCCAGGTGTCCAATTCCAAGGTCTTGGCCCTGGTAGACCAAGGTCTGCTCTATTAGGATTGGTGGCTCGCTACCCCAACCTTTTAGGGAACGCGCATAAGATGGTACTTACGTCTTAAGTGGATCCAAGTGAGATATTATTTTCAAGTATATGCTTTAGCAAAGTTTTCTAAAGTTTAAGAAAGTTTTCTAAAAGTTAAAGAAAGATTTAAAAGTCAAAGAATTGCTAAAGTTTCAAGTTAAGCCAAGAACAAGTAAGTTAAGACTTATTAGTGCTTTAGTATGCATGTTTTGAGTTATACATGTTTTAGTGTTTCTTTTAAGCATAAAAGTATCTCATGTGATTTCACATTGTTTAAAAAGCATGCTTGCACATTTCGAGATTTTGTGAGCTAGATAGTACTTACTAAGCTTTTGCTTATTAGTTGCATTTCCTCTTGCTGCAGGTAAAGGTAAAGGCAAGCAATTCTGAAGGAAGGCGACAAGGCGGTGCTGAGTGACGTGTGTGTGGTGGCTGACCTTGGAGAGGTCCTTGGGACAAGATGAATAAAAGACTCAAAGTGTATTTATTATAAAGTCTTAGTTTGAGTTAGATCATATAGCATTTATCCAAGTAATTGCGTTTTAGATATTTTGCATGTCTTAAAACCATGAGTAAAGATTCCATGTCATTTTAATTAGCATACATATCCTTATGATGGCATTGGATGAGTATGAGTGTGAGTAGTTTTGAATATTGATACTTGATGGAGCTATTTGATGCATATGCCAAGATATTGAGAGTTTCCCTTTGAATCAAGTTATTATTGCTATAAATATGCTTAGAGAAGTTGCATTACATCCCAACATGCTTTAGTGAGGTGTAGAACATGTGTTTTGGTATTATGAATGCATAGGAGTTAAGTTTGGTACAAAACTTTAGTTAAAAGTTCATATAGATTTTCATAACTTAATTACTTCCGCAAAAGTTCTAATTTCGAGTTTATGAAGTTGTTTTGATTGGCTAAAATGTTTGGGAAACTAGTATAGAGTACAGAAATGGTGTTGTGTCTTTGTATGACTTGAAACTATATGTTTTGTGGACTTTTGAAACAAAGTTCGAATCTGAATTTCAGGTTTTTCAGGCGTGCCAGTCGACTGGTTCAGTATCAGTCGACTGCCCTATCGAACAGTAGCTTCTGTTCGATGTATCAGTCGACTTCCAAGAGGCCAGTCGACTGGTGCCGCGCCCAGAAACTTTCTGTGGCTGATACCAGTCGACTGGTTAGATCGCAGTCGACTGGCATTGCAGAGAAGTTCTATAGATGAAAAGAAGTGTGCCATTGTATCATGCATGACTACTAGAGTTAGAATATCATCCCTAGATGGATCAAAAAGAATAATAAAGAAGTTCCGCATTCTTAGTCGTGCAGTAGAGTCAAGATAGTAGATAAAGTAGCGGACCGTCTAAGGTAGAGAAGGCGGGTCGCTACATGATCGATCCCCTGCAACTAAGGCAATCCCCTTCTCCTTGGGGCCTTTGTTAGCCATTTCATGCAATTCCATTTCACAAAACAAATCGTCTAACTTAACAATGGATAAATCTTTGGATACTTTGTAGGCATCCACCATGGATGACCACAAAGCATTCCTTGGAAATGCTTTTAGTACATACCTCACATGGTCGCGATTCTCGACCTTTTCATTAATCGAATGAAGCCCATTGAGGACTTCCTTGAACCGGCTATGGAGCTCATTTACCGTTTCATTCTCCTTCATGGTGAGATTTTGAAGTTGATTGAGGAACAAGTCCCTCTTGACAATTCTTGAGTCTCGGGTGCCCTCGTGGAGTTCGATGAGCTTGTTCCACAAGTCCTTTGCACTTGTGAAAGGACCAACCTTGATGAGTTGGTCTTTGTTCATGCCACATTGTAGAGTGACAACCGCCTTCGCGTCGGCTTCACTCTTCCGAGTTTGTTCGGCTGTCCACCGCGAAGACTCAAGTTCTTTGCCTTCATCATCCTTCGGAGGGGTGAATCCCACCTTCACCACGAGTAATATTCCATCTTCTATCTCCAATATTGGAAATCTGCGCCATCGAAGAATGGAGGTCGGGTGGTGGAAAAGCCTTCTCTCAACGCCATGGATGTAGCTCTCGGTTGTTAATCCGTAAAGATAGAGCCCCAAGCTCTGATACCACTTGTTGGATCCCAGATGGCTAGAGAGGTGGGGTGAATATAGCCAAACACTTGGACTTTAGGCACTTATCGAATTCTGCACTCAAACTTATCAGTAGCACAGCGGAAGAAACGATTGAAACAAAGCAGTGCAGAAAATAAATACAGAAAACGAAGGCAACCAAACACAATTAGCAAGATCGCTAACAAAGAGGGTTTACAAGGTTCGGGGATAACTTGCCCCTACTCCTTGGCGTGCCCTTAAGGTGGGCGATCCCTTGATCGTCGGCAGATCAAGCCCCGGTTAGCATCGGATAGAAAGCAACCTCCTTCTCGGTGGAGAAACCTCTCCACAACGTTTCAGTCACAGATAAAGGTTTAAGCACAATGAAACACAAAGAAAGATCTTACTTAGCACTTAGCAAAGACAAGAACACAGCAAGCTCCCTCAGAGCTCCACCAAGCGACGATCTCACGCAAGAGCCTTCTCCTCGTGTCTTCTCGCTGTTGGACTCGGAGCTTCTTGTTCCTTCCTTCTAGCGCTCAAGTAATGAATGATTGCTTCAAGATTGTAGTAGCTTGCTCAAGGTGATGAAACTTCAGAACACGCAAGCATGTTGTGGAGAAACCAAAGGCGCAGCAAGAACTCAATTTGTGAACTCTGCTTCAAAGAAGCTTTCTTCCGCCCTTTTGTTTCTTCACTCAGCATCAGGTGACACCATCTCCTGCAGCCTCCAGCTGCTTCCCTGCCAACGCCAGCTACCACTGAGCTCTCCCTGGACTTCCTGAGCCTCCCTCAGCCAAGCTCCAGTTAGCAGCTCCAGTCTGCAGCTCCAACCGTTGCAACCTGAGATGGAAAACGGACAAACCTGCTCCAAGAAAGGCCACCATTGACTCTCCTTGAGTGTTTGAATCCTTCCCAGTCACCTGCAGCTTAATCAGTGTGTTAGAGCAGCATATCACACAGCAAATCATATATCAATGTTAAGCGCAGAGAATCGGATACGTTCAGACGCAATCAGAGCGTCTGACAGTGCATTTTGAATTAAAGTGATCGGTCACCGGACTGATCAGAGAGTCTCCTAATCGGTCACCAGACCGATCAGGCTGGGTCCAGACCGATCAGGCTCCGTCCTGATCGGTCCCCAACGCTCAATTAGAAATTGCGATTTCTTTGGGACACTCCTGGATCGATCACCAGACCGATCCCAGGTTGTGGATCGATCACCAGACCGATCCACCCCTTTATCGGGCGATTTCTGATCTTCGCAGTCCAAACCTCCTGATCGGTCATCGGACCGATCAGGGAGCCTCCTGATCGGCACCAGACCGATCAGGTCATGACCAGACAGATCAGGCTCCGTCCTGATCGATCATAGAGAGGAACCCGCGACGCTGGATCATTCTCCAGAACGATCTGTACAGTGATCCTAATCGGTCACCAGACCAATCAGGAGCAGGTCAGCAAGGGAACTCAACCTCACTGTTTGCTCCCTGATCGGCCACCAGACCGATCAGGAGCAAAGCAATGGGTGAAACGCATACTCCCTGATCGGTCACCAGACCGATCAGTCATCGCTGGATCGGTCACCAGACCGATCCACGAAGGAGCACCGTGCCAACTCCCTGATCGGTCACCAGACCGATCCAGGGGCTCCAACCACCTTAGCCCTCCAAGCTAATGATTTTTCTCCTAACCCTCCAAGTTGGGAATTTGCACCTAACCCTCCATGTTAGGACTTTTCACCTAGCCCGCCAAGCTAGGACTTTTCACCAAATTCATCCGGATTAGGACTTTTCCAAACCTAGCCCTCCAAGCTAGGACCTGACCCTCCAAGCCAAGACTTTTTCACCTAACTCTCCAAGTTGGGACTTTTCACCTAACCCTCCAAGTTAGGACTTTTCACCTAGCCCTCCAAGCTAGGACTTTTCACCTAGCCCTCCAAGCTAGGACTATTCACCCAACCCTTCCGAATTAGGACTTTTCAACACCTAGCCCTCTAAGCTAGGATTTTCACACCTAACCCTCCATGTTAGGATTTTCCAATACCTAGCCCTCCAAGCTAGGATTTCTCATACCCTGCCTGATCCCCGATCAGGACTTAATCATAATCATCATAATTATCAACCTAAACTAAAATCGCCGTCAACACCAAAACAACAATCAAGGTCAGACTGCATCAACAGTTTCTCCTCCCACAAGGAGCGACAAGAGCTAGCCGGAGGTTATTCGGGGAGTGATCCACCCACGGATTCTTGGATTAGTCACCCGTCCGGGGTGGATACCAAGTAAATCGGTTTGTTAGCATTGTTCTCTATTGGTTAGTTTATTTTTATTGTATTTCCTCTTGCGCAACTAACCTTGTAGGAATAAAGAACCGAAGATTCGCTATTTACCCCCCCTCTAGCTTACGGAATCGATCCTACAGTAAGCGTCTATTATGGAAGTCCAGTTTGGGGTCCTTGGGAAGGTGTTTAATACATACCTTTGTGCATCCCGATTACTTACCGACTCTCCAAGGTTGTTGTCCCGTGATTAGCTCCTTAAATTTTGCATGTAATTGGACTACTGACTCTCCTTCTTCCATTCGGAGATTGCTGAGGTCATTCCGAAGTTTGTCTCTTTTTACTAATTTGGCATTGGAGGTACCTTCGTTAAGTTCCAGGAACTTTTCCCAAAGTTCCTTTGCCGATCGGTAGTTTCCGATTCAGTTGACTTCTTACGCTGGTAGTATGGTTAGCAAATGAAACACTGCTTTCTCGTTTGCCACAAAATATGCATGCTCCTTCTTTGTCTAGAGACTTTCATCTTTATGTTTGTCGTCGACATCTTTGGGAGCTACAAAATCATTTTTCATTATTAAAGAATACCTTCATTTTTCGCTTCCAACTAGCGAACTCCCCCTCGAATTTGGACGGATAATGACCAGTCCGACCATTTTGTAAGTTGCTTCAGATGACAGTTAGTCCTTCTGGAGTATCCTCACACTGATACCACTTGTCGGTGATCATGTCGTCAGTAAGAGGGGGTGAATTTCCCCTGCAAATAAAACTTATCTTTTATTCTTGCTAAACAAAGATAGCGATTAGTTCCAATAGTAACATAAATATTAAAGCAATAAACAAAAGAAAAAGAGGCACACAGATTTTCTTGGTTTGCAACCAAGAAGGTTGCTAATTCATGGCAAAATATAGAGTAAACTCTAGATGAACTCCTTGGGGTCGAGAAGCCACTTTACAAAATGAAGAACTAAAGAAAATAGTGGAAAATAGAAATGAATTTCGAGTACAATGAACTATTGTTTTGGAACTGAGCTCTAGGGGCCTATTTATAGCCCTTGTCAACTTTATCCGAAGGCTGACGTGGCACGACAGGGACATGCGAGTGCTTGGGGGCACCTGACACGTGGCTTGGAAGTTATCTTTTCGCAAACGACTAAGCTAGGGATAGATTTTACTTCTTGGGCGCCTATATGCACTATGGCGCCCAGGAATAGGTGCGCCCTAAAGCACACGGGTGCCAAAGAAGTCGGGTGCCCTAAAGTATAGGGGCGTCCGAGTGACTTTGGTCATCTCCTTGCTAACTAGCCGCCTCCAGCGAGTGTTCTTGGGTGATTTCAGACGTTCCAAAGTTGGGCTCATCGAACCCCTCCTCTGGCCTTCTCCTCGAGCGTGCTTCCCCCAGCTTCTCATCCCTCGGATGTCACAGGCGTCCTTCTCGCAACACTGGCATACTCTTCAGCAGAACTCCGCATCCCTCGGATGCACCGAGCCAGTCAGCTCCCTTCCCATGCCATCCTTCTCGACTGCTATATCTTCCGCTCCACATCCTACACTCCAGCACACTTAGACATAGGGATCAAAATAGCAGGACCTAACTTGACTCAGTTGACCACATCAAAACCTACTTGAGGTACTTACATAATCAAGCTAGACCAAAGTACTATTGGATCCCCAAGGATCAAATTCACTACCTTGATAGACCATATCGAGGTGTTGATCCAGAGGGAGTCAATAGAAAGACTATTTCTATTATTAGATGAACATTGCATGATTTCCTGATTGTTTGATTGCATGTTTATTTAATTTTTGTGAATTGTCATGGTTAAGGATTAGAAATTGTTACATAAGGATCTAGACTTGATTAAAATTTACACAACCTAGTACTAGGGTGAGGTGAGTTTACATTAAGAAAGTTTATCAAAGGAGTCAGGTAGGGTAATGTGTGTTGGAGCAATCTAGGTACCCTAGGTTTTGATGTTTAGGCAATGGTTTAAGTTAAGCTTTTTGTTGTATATGATATGAATTATGAGTGTGCAGGATATAGGTACAACAAGGAAAGCCCAAGTGGGATCTTAGCAAAGGAAGACCTGACAACAAGGATATAGACTGAAGAAAGCTTTAAAAGGCATGTTGTGAAGGATGGAGAGGCATATGAGGGACGCAAGGCTGATGGAGGAGGCTAGAAGGCTAAGTTTAGGTTGGACGGGTGAGGACAAGTGCAGAGTGATTGTACTCGGGGTTGAAACCCTAGGTTTAGGGTTTGGACAGTCAGCTACTACTAGGAGCAGTTGACTGGTAGAGGTCACAGAAGGATTAGTCAACCGATCTTCTTTGCAGTCGACTGGTGTTGGCTGAATTTTGAATGTTGGGTTGTGACGTTCGAATTCGAATGGAGTAGTCAACTGGTGTTGGCACCAGTTGTTGGGATGTATACTAAAAGCTTTGCTTTTATATGAACATCTACATTTTGGAATAAGAATCACATGGTCATTGTTTACATTTTTATATTTATTATATGTGTGCATATTATTCTTTACTTTACATTGTAGATAACATGGTGTGTGGTGCTACACAAAAGATAATGTTATCAGTCCCTTGTAAAGTATAAGTAGTGGCTCACAACCTAGATAGTTTTGGACAAATCATTGGGATGGTTGTAGTGTAATTTGGTATTGGTCTATCTTGACCATAGAATTACACTAGTACACTTTGTGTGTATTGAGTAGACCAACTTAGAGGTGATTCGATTTATACTGACTATATAATTGAATCAGACCTCAGATATTATGGTGAACATGCTCTTAATCCCGATATAATAACAGGCACATGTACTTAATAACTATTTCTTTGATTTACCAATGGACGAGATTTATTTGTTAAATCGATAAGCCCGGTAAATTACGAAATAATATTATATACATGGTGTGTCGTTGATTATTGAAGGAAACCATGTCCTAATGCGTTAAGATGATGATTCCCCTTGAGGAGCTCAAAAGTTTATCATGTAAATCCTGCAAGTGAACTTGGTCCTATATGATGATAAAGTTGAGTGGTACTACTCATGGAGTTAGATATTAATTAATTAAATTGTCAGTAATTTAATTAATTAATGGACATGCGAGATCTTAAACACGGGTAATAATGTACACATAATATGGTGGAACCCATATTTATTAATGGGGTTGGTGAGGTAGTTCAATGATAACGCTTTAGTGGACCGGGTCATCATTAATGGATCGGGCTTTGGATCCATTAGGAGGCCAAGATCCAACTCCTCCTCATGGTCCCTATTGTAGCCTATGTATACCTCATGAGTCATGAAACCAAGACTAAGCCCAAGAAAACCTAATTTCCTCTCTCTTTTCTTCTTGGCTTGTGGCACCAGCGCAAGGGGGCAACAAAGGTGGTTCGGCCAAGGTGTTAGGGAGGAAGAAAGCTCTTGGTATTTTTCTTCTCTCTTCTCCTTCTCTTCTCCTTTGTGACTTGCTGCAACAACAAGAAAAGGAAAGTTTCTTTTCCTTTTCTTTGGTCATCGGCAAGAAGAAGACTAAGGGGGTGGCGGCAAAGGCTTGGGGAAGGAAAGATTTAATTCTTTCTTTTCTTCTCTTCTTCCTCTCATCTTCCACCTTCAAGTGTGCGGCTAGGTCAAGCAAAGGGAAGGTTTTCTTCCTTCCTTTTGGGCATGCGGCACTTGGAGAAGGAGGAGTGGTTGCGCATACAAGAAAGAAGGAGTATCTTCTTCTTAGGGTTTGGGTGCAAGCAAGAGGTGAAGGAAGAAGGCTCTTGGTAACTTCGTTGCTTGGAGGATCATCGCCCGCACGATGTCCAAGAAGAGGATAGGACATACGATAGAAGATCGCGAGGTAAACAAGAGGTATAATTCTTGTTTAGTTAGTTCTTGCATCTTGTATTTAATTCTTATCATGTTTGTCATGGACCCCAAAGATAGAACACAAAAACCAGCGATCAATTCTTCGTCTATTTCGTGGCTAATTGATTAGACGAGTTAGATGCTTGAACAACAAGTTTGTTCAAGCGATCAATTGAATCAATTAGTACGATGATGAAATGATTGCTTGGGAAATTTTCTTTCCATCTGGATTTATTTAATCAATAAAATTTTAATCCAGGGACATGGAGAGGATTCCCATGCATAACCGAAACCAACAATTGGTATCAGAACCAAGGATTCCCTGTTTTGTATGTTTTGGATTCGGTTACTTTCGTGCACTTTTAATATATAATTTTATACCAGATAATAGTAGGATGTGCGTAGGCTAACTCTTTGGTTGCAGGCATAAGATCCAACTATTATGGCTTAATGTGGTTGTATGTGATTGTGTGAGTATGATTGTAATAATTATTTGAATCCTCGGGGTTGACGAGACTAATTAGTATTTAATTTTTGTAATTAAATACGACATTGTTTAGCCGCTCATTTTAATTTATTTCGATCTATACTTGTTGTACACTCATGTGTGGAGTATAGGATCGAAGGATGTAAATTAAAACAATTTTTATCTCAGCTCGGATCTTCATCGAGGCTTGCACATGGTGGTTGGAAGAAAGAGACGAGGTGACGATACGACGGAAGGCATATTGGAGAACAAAAGTCATAATAGTTGGAAAATTAGTTTTTCTTATTTATTGCTTATTTTTTATATGCTTGTTGTGTTTACATGGTAAAATTCCTCAATTTTAAATTACTATATGGGAGAGGGAATCTTTGAGTCTCGTGGCCTCCATTACAAATTTGACATGTGATGCGAACAAAATTGAGCGTTGGCTCTGAGTGCCTTCCTCCATATCGGATGATTTTGTTTGGCAGATCACAAGGTCAAATATGATTATAAGAAATTATTTTGAAACATGTGATCTTGCCATCAGAAGAGAAAAGATGCATTTAATAGTATCCTCCCCATCGGAGTCACTGCTATTATTTGTAGGGTCAAAGAGGAACCAACTATTAATTTTATTTATCAAAAAGTAAGGTTGACAAGATAATAAAATTAATGGGTAAAACCTCCTCTTACAAATTTAGAATTCGTATATGTCCACACTATCGTGACATACGATATTCTCGGTATTTTGAGGTGTTGGTTGATTTTAAAATTATATTGTTTGAGGAATTAATATTATTTTGAAATCTAATATTTTGATCATTGTGATTCTCAGGATTTTTCAAAATGGCTTTCAACTCACTTGCTGTTATTTTAAAAGAAAATAAACTTACTAGTCTAAATTATATAGATTGGAAAAGGAACATGGATAATATCTTGACTACTGAGGAGTACAAATTTGTACTCTATATGGTATGTCCCCCTAAGCCTAGAGATGATTCTAGTGAAGAGGAAAAAGAGAGTTATAGGAAGTAGATAAAGGCAGACGAGATGGCGCAGTGTTACATTTTGGCTTCCATGTTAAATGTATTGCAACATCAGCATCAAGCCTTTACTACTGCCTATGACATGATGCTCAATCTCAGGGAACTCTTCGGAAACCAGAATCGGGCTACTAGGCAATCTTATGTCTTAGTTGTCGAAACATATTTAGCGGTGTTATCTACCGGTACCTGGTGTGTTGATACGGGAGCCACTGATCATCTCTGCAATTCATTGTAGGGGTTCCAAGAAACCAGACGACTAGCTATGGGTTAGATTACTATTTACATGGGCAATACTACGGAGGTGGTGGCTATTGCAGTGGGAGACTTTTATTTATCTTTTGATAGAAATAAAACTTTGGTTTTGAGAAATTGACTTTTTGTACCTACTTTTAAAAAAATTTAATTTTAATTTCTAAGTTATTTTTGAATGGATATTCTATTTCTTTTAATGACAGAGTTGTTATAAAAACGAATAGGGAGATTATCTGTTCTGGTACATTGGTCAGCAATTTATATACTCTTAATACAGAAACTCCCACGATGCAAATAGAAATTAATAACTCTTCGTCCAATCATAATAAGTGAAAAGAGCCTTCGAAAATGAACCAAACGTATCTTTGGCATCTAAGGTTAGGTCATATTAACCTGAGTAGAATTCAAAGGTTGATAGCCGATGGACCTTTGGGTTCATTGGTGGTGGAAGATTTCTCAACTTGTGAATCTTGCTTAGAAGGTAAAATGACCAAGAGGCCTTTTAAGGCCATGGGGTATAGAGCCAAAGATGTGTTGGAGTTGGTTCATTCTGATTTGTGTCGTCCTATGTGTATCCAGGCTAGAGGTGACTTTGAATATTTCATCTCTTTTATAGATGATTAATCAAGGTATGAATACATTTACTTGATGTGCCGCAAGTCTGAATGCTTTGACAGGTTAAATAAATTCAAGGCTGATGTGGAGAAACGTCAAGGTAAAAGTATCAAGACACTACAATCTGATCGTGGTGGTGAGTACCACTTGGGAGAGTTTAGGAGTTACTTATCAGAGGCTGGGATTCAATCCCATTTTCGATACCTGGTACACCATAACAAAACGGTGTGGCGTAGCAAAGGAATAAGACTCTTATGGAGATGGTTAGATCGATGATGAGTTTTTCTGAGTTATCGGATTCGATCTGGGGTTATGTGTTCGGTATGTCTTGACGGGTTTCCCTAGTGAATACTTGGTCGTCCTTGAGAGACCTCACCATGTCTACGGATTAAAATTTAATCTGAATGGAGACCCGTCTCCCCATCTCGTCATTGTATCGTTCGGTACAAATTACAACTTGGCCAATCACAATGATCGTGCCTTGTAATTCTCCTAACCAACGATTGCGGAAGAGACGACGAGTGGATCACCTATTCTTGTGTTTATGGTTGGGGTCCAATTAATTAATCATTAGCTATGATTCACAATCAAAATAATTAATTAAAACACATAAAATGACAAAGCTAATTAATAAAGCACCAAAAGAAGAATAGGAGCAAAGGAAGAATTATACCTTCCCTTTTAACTCGTAGCCTTCTACCGTATGACCCTCCCCTCTTGGACGTCGTGTGGGCGACGATCTACCAAGAACCTGGTCACCAAGTCAATCCCTTCTCCTTGCGCCAACCAATCCCTAACCAAAGGGATGCCGCCGCCCACTCCAAGGAAGAAGATAATCCGAACACAAACCCTACTAATCCTCTCTTCCATCACCGGCGTCCGAGCCGTGAGCAACTTAGAGAAGAGAACTTCTCACCTTGAGAAGATGAGGTGTGCATCAACTTCTCACCTTGGAGAAGAGATGCCGTGAGCACCTTGGCCTCTCCACAGCCCACGGCCGGCACTAATCAACAAGATGTCGTGAGCATCTTTTATTTTTCTCCATAGAATACGGCGCCGATGCAGATTAATTGCATGAGCAATTAATTCCAATTCGCTTCAAGAAATTGTCGTGCCTTGTTCTCCAAGAATTGTCGTGAGGCAATTGCTCTCCACTCCAAGAATTGTCGTAAGGCAATTTTTCTCCAAGAATTGCCGTGAGGCAATTGCTCTCCACTCCAAGAATTGCCGTGAGGCAATTTTTCTCCAAGAATTGCCATGAGGCAAATTTTGATTGGAGACTGTGAGCCTTTGCATGGAGAACAAATTTCTCAATGCAAAATTTCCGCCGCACACCGAGGGAGAGAGGGAGAGAGAGAGAGAGGAGGAGATGAGGAGAGGAAAAACTTAGGGTTTTCTAGTGTTCCATTGGATCAATCATCAACCTGATTTCAAGCCATCATGGGGTATATATAGGGATACGATAGGGACCATGAGGAGGAGTTGGATCATGGTATGCTAATGGATCCAAACCCGATCTATTAATCAAGATCCATTCCACTAAAGGATTCTCATTGAACTACCTCACCAACTCCATATTTACATATGTGCTCCACTTATTATGAGTCATCCATCTCCTCATGTTTAAGATATCAAATGTCCGTCGATTAATTTAAATTACTGATAAATTTAATTAATCAACCTCTTACTCCTTGACTAGTACCACTCAACCTTATCATCATGTCGGATCAAATCCACCTACTGGGTTTAACATGATGAACCTTATGAGCTCATTAAGGGGGCATCATCCTAACTCACCAGGACATGAATTCCGTCAATAATCAATGGCACACCATATAATTAATATTATTTCCCAACTTATCGGGCCTATCGATTTAACAGAATAAATCTCGCTCATTGGTAAATCAAAGAAATAAATATTAATAATACGTGTCTGTTATTATATCGGGATTCAAGGATTGTACTCCATAATAAATCCGAGATCCAATCCAATTTTCAAGTCAGTACAAATTGGATGATCTCTGGTTTTGGTCTTGCTCAATGCACACAAAGTACACTAGTGTAATTCTATGGTCAAGACCAACCACACCTAATTACACTACCACCATCCCGATGGTTTGTCCAATTCCATCTCGATTGTGGACCTCTTACTTATACTATGTAAGGAACTGATAACACGATCTTCCGTGTGTCACCACACACCATGTTATCTACAGTGCACGGTATTGGCCCCCGGGGCTATGGTGCAGCGGTAAGGTCACTAGTTGTTAACCCATGCATCCGCGGTTCGATCCCCAGCTACGACGCATTTTGCAGGAATTTTTCCTCCAAATGGGCGCGAACCCTGGGCCGCTGGGCTTCTAGACTGACCACCGTGAGCGCTTCCCGATTTACCCTGGTGACCGGTGGGAATCTTTCGTGGGGCCAGGCCGGTCACCCCAGGTTCAATTTGTCTGCTGCCTGGTTCTCTGTGTGTGTACAGTGCACGGTATTGGACTTTTATGCATATACTAGTATAAATACGCATCTAGTGTTTTTATGATTCTCTTTTCAAAATCAGGATGACCATACAGAAAAAACAAGACTTTTAGTATACATCCTTACAATCTCCCACTTATACTCAAAGACTTTGCTGTCCTCAAAATGTCATACATTCGACTCCCTGATCCTCCACATGCCTAAAGCTCTCGGTATCAAGGCCTTAGTGGAAAGATCTCCCAGGTTGCCTTTTGATGTAATCTAGGCAACAACAACTTTTCCTCTCCTAGGTGGTACTTGCGCTCTATGTGTTTACTTGCCTTATGGGCTCGTGATTTCTTCGAGTTTGTAACTGCACCATTATTATCACAAAGAATGTGATAGCTCTGGGCAAACCAAGAATCACATCCAAGTCCATCTGGAGGTTCCTGAACCATACAACTTCCTTTTGGATGCCACAAAGGCGGCCACATCCTTAGCTTCCATGGTGGAGTCTGTCACGCAGCCGCTGCGCCACACTCCTCCAACCTATGGTTCCACAAAACCCCGAGGAATACTTATATTTTGCCCCTATCTGACGGAATTTTGTATCCATATAACCCACAGGAGATTGGTTTGCCCAGTAAACCAGCATATAATCCTTAGTCCTTCTCAGGCACTAATATATGCTTTTACCGCAATCCAATTTTCTTGACCTGGGTTACTCCGATATCTGCTAACTATGCCCTCGACACAACAGATATCTGGTCTCGATTTTAGCACACATGAGGCTTCCTATAGCCGACGCTAAAGGAACCATCATTACCTACTCTATCTCCTTTGATAATCTAAACATATCTCCTTAGATAAAGTAGCTCCACAGCTGAAAGTACAAAACATTTCTTGGAGGTTTCCATGCTAAACCGAGCTAAGACAGTGTTTTTGTATGATGCTTGGGATAAGCACAACATCCTTCTCTGGTGATCCTTTATAACTTTGATCACCAAGGATGTGTTCTGCTTCTCCTAAGTCCTTTATATCAGCTGTTTGGACAACCATACCCTTACGTCTGATAATACTTTGTTATTGTTGCCAACTAACAAAATATTATCTACGTATAGTACAAGAAAATCACTACGTTTCCGTCACATTTCTTACATACACAAATCTCATCCGTCCTTTGAACAAATCCATATGACTGGATTATCTCTTCAAAGCGGATGTTCCTCGTCATAGGTCCAGGGATCTTGATTCATGGTCGCCAGGGATCGAGTCCGAAGACTCTCCAAGAACATGAATCCTTCTGGTTGACCAACAACCCTCCCACTACGACGAGGTACCACCTGTGTATCTTCTGTGGTACGCGGTGCAATGACTTGTGGTGTATCCTCTTATACAGTTGGTACTAAGGTCAGAACATCCCCTCTTAATTCTTCAAGAACTAGTCTTCTCATGGGCTTGTGGTTCATCACTAGTCTTCTTCTAAGAATCTGGTATTCGTGCCAACGATTACTCTCAGATCCTTAGGACTATGGAACCACCTTTCATTCATCTAGGATAGCCTACGAACAAGTGCACAAGATTCTAACTTATCAGTATCCCCTCTCAGCACATGTGCTGAGCAACCCCATATCTGAATATGTCTTAGACTTGGCTTTCGCCCAGTCCACACTTCTACGGGAGTAGAAAGTACTGACCTAGATGGTATCAAGTACGTATGTTGCCGTTTCCAGAGTATATCCCCAGAACTAATTTGGCAACTTAGAGCAGCTCATCATTGTCCTAACCCTCTCCATAAGAGCTCTTTTCCTTTGCTCTGCTGCACCATTCTATTGGGGTGTATCGGGTGCAGTCAATTGGGATTGAATCTCAGTCTCTGATAAGTAAGTCCTAAATTTTCCCAAGAGATACCCACCACCACGATCCGATCGTAGTGTCTTGATACTTTTACCTTGATGTTTCTCCACAACATTCTTGAATTCTTTGAACTAATCAAAAATTTAGACTTGCGGCCATCAAGTAAATGTATCCATACCTTTGAATATTCGTCTCACAAAGTATTCAAAGCTAGCTCTTTCCTAGATAGGCATAGGATCACATAAATCAGAATGAACCAACTGTATCATACCTTTGGCTCTATACCCCATGGCCTTGAAAAGCCTCTTGGTCATTTTTACCTTCCAAACAAGATTCAAAGGTTGGGAAGTCTCACACAACCAATAAACCCGAGGGCCCATGATGGTGCCCAATACTAGTGTCACGATGCACACTCAAATTTGGAAATTTATAAAGCTGAAAACCCTTGCTAGCAAGATTAAATGTAGAATAGGGGTCTCAGGTCGTATTTCTTTCCAGGACTAGTTTAGGATGTTTGATTCAAGCTTTGATTTGTCGTTGATGTTGTTTTTGGGTTATCAAATAAGATTGGGGTTTTGTGTGCAAGTAGAAATGAAGGAACAGTAATAAAATGAACTAGCTATGTAACGACCCGGAAAATTCTCTTAATATTTTCTTAAAATATTAAGCATGTCTAGATAATTTTCTGAGGAACCTAGAAATATTAATGCGAACTTTGGCCTAGAAAATCTATGTTTTCTCATTTAAATTGGGAAAAAGGGCACTAATGGGCCTTATATGGGCTTTTTAGTACCATAATTATTGGTGGATTTTAGGTGAAAATTTATATAAATATAAAGGGATTTTAATGAGAAATATTAACATAATTATGGGGGAATTTTTAAGGGATTTTCAAAAATACTAGGAAAATAAAAGAAAATAAGTGGAAAAAATTGTGCATCTACCAAGGATTGAACCTTGGACCTTTTGTACAACCATGTACGCTCTAACCAACTCACATAGCAAGGGAATATTATGAGGGAATGAAGTGGATATTGGTTAAGTCTTAGAAGAAGATGAAGGGTCATGGAGAGACTCTTCATTTACCTTCTTAATGGGTTATAAAGAGGGGGGTTTGGGAGTTACCTCTTCCTTCCATCACTTTGCATTTTCTACCTCCTCCTTCCCTCATCCTAGCCGAACACCAAAGGAAGAGTTTCCCTTGGGAAAAACTCCACAAGAAGGTCTCATCTCCAAGATCTAAGGGTTTTCCAAGGATACAAGGACAAGGGGGTTCAAGGGTCCAAAGATCTTACCATTTCCTTCTCTTTTAAGGTTTAGAAATCAAGATCAACCAAAGTAAGACTCCCTCACCTGTGGTATAATAGTTCCTTATGTTTTTAGCATGATATATTGGTTGATTTTTGGGATTTGATGTTAAAAGAAACAAAGAAAGAAAACCAAGAACCCTAGGATATCCCATGGGTTTCGGCCACTAGAAGTGTAGGGTCAAAGATGATGCTAAAAATCTTTATAATGTTGTTTAATGTTCCCTTATGATGTTTAGAGATTAAATATAATTTTTGGGAATTTTTGGGGTACCCTAGAATACCCTAGGGTTTCGGCCAACATCAAGAACTCATGTGTAGGGTTGGGTTTAAAACCTCAAGTATATGTTTTATGTTTTATCATGATATAAGGGAGATGGAGGGTGTTTATGTGAATGATTCACATGGCCTAGAGACCCTATAGGTTTCGGCCAAGTACCCTAATAGGGTGGAAAGTTAGGATTTATTCCAAGTAAGGGCCCCAATGGCCCTATGGTAAGGTATGGTTGGTGTTTAAGCAATTGATTTGGGGTTTTAATGGAATTTTTCCATACCCCCGTGGCATTGAAGTTTCGGCCAAGAGCAAGATTAGGGCTAAAGGATTAGGGTTGGCCTTAAGTATGGAATCAAAGGGTTCCTATGGCCTAGTATATGTGTATGAGATGTTTTGTTGGGAAGTATGTGAAGGTTCATGGACCTAGGGTTCCTTGGGGACATTCGGCCAAGGACATAACCTAGGGCTAGGGTTGGGTTAAACCTACCAAGATGCTTGGGTATATGTTCTAAGAGGTATGTTTAAGTAAGATGGAAGAATTTTTATGTTAACCAAACCATTAGTTTATATGTCATGAATTATATGATTAGGTCATAAATGTTTAAGACATGTGCCATGATCTATGAATGATATGTATGTATTCCATATTTTATGAATAATATGTATGTATGCCATGTCTTATGAATGATATGTAGGTATGCCATGTTTATGAATAAATTGTATGTATGTCATGCTTTATGAATGATGTGTACATATGCCATGTTTAAGAATGAAAATGATGAATGAAGTTAAAGTTCATGCCTTCAAGGCATAATGATGATGTTAAGTATGATGAAAGTATGATGAATGAATGAATATGCTATGAATGGTTATGAATGAAGAAGCATGTGAAAGCATTCTATTTTATTTTATGGGCTTGTACCGGACCTAAGTAAGGTCCATGATTCTGGACTACCAATGAAGCTGTCCATGGTTCGGGACTACCGATGAAGCTGTCCTTACGGTTCGGGACTACCGATGAAGCTGTCCTTACCCTAGTAGGTCGAGATTAGCTACCTCGTATTTACTTAGGGATGCGCGCATATGATGAATGAATGTGGTACAAGCCAGGGCCCAATGAATGATATGATTATGTTAAAGTATTGAAAAGCATGTTTTAAAGATTAAGCATCCTTATATATATATATGCATTATATTTATGATAAGAATATTATGCAAAGTAAGTTTATGCAAGGTATGTTTATGCAAATGATTTTATGTATGTTTATGCTAATATATGATGCCATGATTTAATTGTGTTTATGCTAAGTTAGAATGCCATGATTTATTTATGTTTATGTTAAGTTAAAATGTCATGATTTTATTTACGTTTATGCTAGTTTAGGATGTCATGATTTATTTATGTTTATGCTAGTTTAGGATGCCATGATTTATTTATGTCTATGCTAGTTTAGGATGTCATGATTTATTTATGTTTATGCTAGTTTAGGATGCTATGATTTACTTATGTTTATGCTAGTTAGGATGCCATGATTTAATTATGTTTATGCTAAGTTAGGATGTTATGATTTTATTTATGTTCATGCTAGTAATGATGCCATGATTTAATTACGTTGTGCTAAGTTAGGATGCCATGATTTTATTTAGGTTCATGCTAAGAATGATTATGAGGTTATGTTTATTATGTCTATGTCTATGCCAAGTATTATGCCATGCTATGAATGTTTACGATGTCGATGTCTATGCCAAGTATTATGCCATGCCATGAATGTTTTATGGTTATGTTTATGCCATGCTACGAAGGTGATTAAGTTATGTTCATGCCATGACGAATGTATGCTAAGTGATGCAAATGCTTATGTTCTAAGTAAAGCACTAAGTATGTTAATGTCTTATGTGCTCATGATTAAATGATGAATGGTTTTAGTGAGTAGGAAAGAGTCTTACTAAGCCTGTGTGCTTATAGTCTTATTTTCTTATACCGCAGATCACGCAAGGGGACAGTAAGGAAGCAGCAGGAGGGCATTAAAGCATGTGTGTGATAGTGACTTGGCCAAGAGACCATATGTTTGCTCGTCTTACGATAGAACTTTACCTTTACTATTAAGTACTTGAATGTGACTCTATGACATGATGCTAAAGTATGACATGATGCTAAGTATGACATGATATGATGCTAAGTATAAAGTTAATATGCCAAGTTCCATGTTATGATGCTAGGAATGGTAGTAAGTGCATGTAGGTGTAAGTTTAAAGGTTTCCGCTGCATTATGATGTCTAAATGCCCTAAGTATGTTAACGTAACGCCGCTTTATGAAAAGAAAAAAAACGGGCGTTACAAGCTAAGTATATCTACCCTAAGGAGTTTCAAGAACTACACTTAACCACTTTGAAGGCTAATCAAGAATCTAGCTTAACACTAATTGAGAATTTAGCAATTCAATTAGATATTATGAAACTAAAACTCAAGAGCTGATAAAACAACAAAAGAACTTGAAATATTAAGCTAAATTACAGAAGTTAAAGTTGAAACAAATTTAGCTACGGGAACAGAATTTTAAAGAAACAATACTCGGCCTGATCGGTCGGCAATCCGATCAGATGTAAGCTTGATCGGTCTGAGTGACCGATAAGGTGATGTCTGGATCGGTCGACAGTCCGATCAGTATCTGAAAGTGCATTGATACAGGACAAACAATTACAGAAACAGGTAAGAAAACTGAGATCTAAGCTTCAGATCGAGTTCGTCACCGATAATTCCCCCTTGCCGTCACACAAGAGTGAGCTAGAAACCCTCTGTCTCAATGATCAAGTGAGAAATCAGCTCTCGCAGTCAATCTGCGTTGAACATGTCTGCACAGCGGAACTCCTTCTCCGAACTTCTCCTCCTTGGCAGATTGAATTGCAGATCGAATCCAAAACCTTCAAAGACGCTCAGAGAACCCCTCCAGTCGCCTCTAATGGCTTCGATCGATTGAAATCAGCCGACAAGCAGTTTCTGATCAGAAAAGGAAGATTCTGGCGAAACCCTCGACGTTATCCTCTCAGCTACCAAATTGGGTTGCAGATCTCGCGGAGGATCACTCCTTTGATTTGGAATCTCGACAATGAATGGATCAGAAGTGGTCGCCTCCAAAACGAAGAAGAAAATTGCGATGAATTGGCGAAGAAGACACTTGAAATCGCGACCACTAACTCAGCCGAGGGAGTTTCTGTTTTAACTGAAGCTTTTGAATTTCGACGACCGTGATTGATCCGCTCTCATCCAACGGTCAGATCAGGTCAGATCTGAATCAAATCTTACAGATCTTGATCAAGGGCTCTGATCTACTGCTCCTTAGCTCAGATCGACCAGATCTGTGGCGGATGGCTCAGATCCTCCCTTCTCTTGAATGGACGGCCTACATCCTCTAATGCTTGATCCAACAGCTGAATTAACTCTGATCTGGCCCAAACTTTCAAATCTTGATCCATGAACTTGATTAAGACTATCTTGAGCTTGGATCGACCAGAAGTTGGCGGATGGCTTAGATCTAACCGTTCTCTTGAATGGACGACCAATGTTAATCCGATGCTTGATCCCTTTGATCTGGATCCAATTCTGACTCAAGTTTGACCCAATCTGATCCAGGTCCATGATCATTTGAAACCTACAAAATGATATTTAATTTTAGTGCCAAAACATCTTAAATATAGAAAGAATTGAATCTTAAGCTAAAATGAAGACAATCCATAAAACCTAATATAAATGCAAACTTAAGCATATGAATGTGGATCAAAACATGGATTTGAGGGCCTAATTTAATCAATAAAATGAAAGTTATCAACTCCCCCACACTTATTCTTAAGCGTCTCGCACAAGCTACTAGTAAACTAAAGATGTATTCCTCCCCTAGATTATTCTCAATCATAGTAAGAAGCAATTGAAAAGAAATTACCTAGGGGTTGTCAATTCTCAAAAATATAAGCTCAAT
Organism: Boesenbergia rotunda; assembly: GCA_024364735.1. Taxonomy (NCBI): domain Eukaryota; kingdom Viridiplantae; phylum Streptophyta; class Magnoliopsida; order Zingiberales; family Zingiberaceae; genus Boesenbergia; species Boesenbergia rotunda. The sequence continues at coordinate 338,414 of JAGFNQ010002676.1, forward strand.
AGAGTAGTATCTTGTCCTTAAATCAACAACTTAGCATACTTCCTCTTTCATGACTCATTGAGATGAACTCAACATACAAAACCTTCCAAAGGGATTTTAAGTGGCTCTCTTCCTAAGTTCTACATTTCAATGAAAGTGGAGCTCACTCAAACACAACATGTTTCTTGCACTACCATAAGTTTGCTTATTATCTACTCTCCACCATCATTCTTGTCTTGGATCCACATCTACAAAGGTTTATTAGAACAAATTTAAGAAATATGAAATGAATAGAATGAAAGAAGAGTTCCATGAATTTTGATACCAAAGTCTCATGATAAAGAAATTAGAGGAATATGATATGATAAGGAAAGAAATATAGTAAAGAAATATAGCATGAAGAAGAAATATGGGAAAGTAAGGAAAATAGAAGACTTGGATACTCGAAATTATTTCTAATGCACTTTGCCCTCTCATGGTAGCCTCTAATGAATTCTGAGCCAAGGGAAGTGAGTATCAGCTGATTTGGAGAAAGAACTTTACTGAATTCTATATTTTGTATTGTGCCAGCTTCACTGATTGGTCCAGAGACCGATCAGACATTGTCTGATCGTTCTGGAGATCGGACTGTGTCAATTCTGCTCAGACTGGAAGGCTCCTGGTCGGTTTGATGACCGATCAGGCTCCTCCCTGATCGGACAGGTGACCAATCAGGGGTTGATCAGTAGCCAAAAATCTCAGAACCTGAAAATGTTTTCTGCCAAATTCATTTCCTTTCAATCAACACTACATCTCAAACTCATATAGCTTCTTGTCAACTTCTTCCCCTTCAGAATTCTACCCCTCTCCGGGTACTTTGTGTTTATTTCCCCTTTCTTTTCTTTTTTTTTCAGCTGCTTGTTTTTTTTTCTATTTTTGTTTGCAGCTAACACTTCTATTTTTTTGCTTCTTCTCTTTTTTTTTCCCGTTCACTTCTTTGCAATTGTAACTGAGCTTCCAATCTCCAGCAATTTGAGTTAGCTCAAATTCTGCTCCAAGTTGTTTCAGCTATAAAAGAACAAATTTCAGAATCTGAAAAATTAATTAGGGCTCAACCTATTAGCTTAATATACAACTTAGCTTGGGAGTAGGGCTCAAACAATCTTCAAACCAAGAAGCTTCATATTTTGAACCAATGCTTCAAACTTTTCACTAAAATCACTGAGCACTACTTGATACCATTCGAAATCCCATTTCTATTCCAAATTTTTTTCATGTTGCCAAAAACATCAATACTCAAATTCAATGTCAAATGAGTTAGCCTCTAGAACTTTCCCAAGGTCCCTATTTTTTTTCAGAATTTTGCTTCATAAAACTTGAAACCTCAAATTATAATTAGAAATTTAAATGCCCCACATGTAGTCTTCACTAATCAACTTTTGCACTTCACTTTCGGCACACCTTTCTTGCAACTCTTAATTCCTTTTCTTTTTTTTTTCTTTTTTTGCATTGTATCCCTCATACACTCCATTCCTTTAGTCCCATCACAACATTCGGAATCCACAACAATCCATCTTAAAATCCATAAAAAAACATATAATAAACTTCATGATACATCACTTCTCACCCAAAACCATTTTAAAACACTAGTCACCTCTCCCACACTTAAACTTTTGTCTGTCTCGGGCAAAGTATCATCAAGAAAAATCCCAAGTAGCCAAGTCCATGGAGGAAAATAGTTATGAGCAAAAAAATAGAGAAGGAAAAGAATAAAGCATGTATCGACAAGTATTATTGCAATGAAAAGGGAAGACAAAATGATTAACCTATATAAATGTGGTCCAATCATAGAAATATGGTTTTGAAAGAACCTAAGTAAGTTCTAGAGTACAATCACATGTGTGTATCTCAAAAATAAAGCCAAGTCCTCACTAGGTAAAAAGAAGTCATCTCAACTCATCAATCTAGAGTCCATAACCAAGTAGTGCTCAAGCAACCAAGAATTTTCATCCATTGACTCAAATCCTAAGTTTTAACAACCAAATTTAATTTGTTTTCAAAAGACTCTAAAATGATATAGAGAAAACCTAGAGGAATACATTTATTCCTAATCATGCAAGAAATTAGGTGTCAAAAGGGTAAAATGGTGTCTACAATCACTCTTTATTCATCCTACATTACCTAAACATTTATTATCAAAAACCCATTGGAAAAGAAAGATTGAACTATTTGAAAACAATAAAATGGTATTTATAATGAAATAAAAGGCAAGGAAAAGAGAACTCCCCTTTAGGTTGGGTAGATAGCATCTTTGATGTCCACTCCATCCACCTCTAGCTCCTTAAATTCTTCATGGTACTTCTTGAGCCGGTGGCCATTGACTTTCCAAACAAAATTATTAGCTTCATCCTTAATTTCACAAACACCATAGGGAAAAATGTTAGTTACAAGAAATGGACCTTCCCACCTTGACCTCAACTTACCATTAATCAACTTGAGCCTTGACTTGTACAATAAGACCTTATCGCCAATTTGGAATTCTTTTCTCATGATATGTTTATCATGGAAGCTCTTGGTCTTTTCCTTATAAATTCTTGAGTCTTCAAATGCTTCTAGTCTTATTTCCTCAAGTTCTTGAAGTTGAAGTTTCCTCTCTTCTCCCACCTTGGTAGCATCAAAGTTGCAAGCCTTCACCGCCCAATATGCCTTGTGCTCTATCTCCATGGGTAGACGACAACTTTTCCATAGACTAACCGGTAGGAGACATGCCAATTGGTATCTTGAATGTCGTTCTATAGGCCCATAGTGCATCATCTAGCCTCTTGCTCCAATCTTTCCTATTAGGCCCAACGGTCTTTTCCAAAATTGCTTTGATTTCTCTATTAGAAATTTCGGCTTGGCCATTTGTTTGGGGATGATAGGAAGTAGAAACCTTGTGTACAACCCCATACTTACTAAGTAGAGCCTTCATGTGTTTGTTGCAAAAGTGAGATCTTTGGTCACTTATTATAGCCCTGGGAATTCCAAACCTGCAAAATATATGTGACCTGACAAAACTAACAACAACACAAGAGTCATCAGTCCTGGAGGGAATTGCCTCCACCCATTTAGAAACAAAATCTACAGCAAGTAAAATGTACAAATAACCACAAGAAGCAGGAAAAGGTCCCATAAAGTCTATTCCCCAAACATCAAATATATCACAAAATAGCATAGTCTGGTGGGGCATCTCATTTCTAGTTCCTATGTTCCCAGTTTGCTGACATCTATCATAATTTTTATAAAACACATATTCATCATGAAATAAGGTGGGTCAATATAAACCACACTCTAACACTTTCCTAGCTGTTCTCTGTGGTCCAAAGTGTCCCCCATATGCTAATGAATGGCAAAAAGTAAGAACTGAACAAAACTCATGGTCAAGTATGCATCTCCTAATTATTTGATCATTGCAAAATTTTCATAAATACGGGTCATCCCACACATAGAATTTAGCATCACTTTTATGTTTATCTTTTTGAGCTTTAGAAAAATGTGTTGGAAAAACATGTGCTGCTAAAAAGTTAACAAGGTTTGCATACCAAGGCGACTCACCATGTACTGCAAGAAGGTGCTCATCTCTGAAGTCATCATCAATGGTAGTAGGAGATCCATCTCCCTCAATTCTGCTCAAGTGATCTGCAACCAGGTTTTCTTTGACACTTCTATCTCTGATTTCCAAGTCAAATTCTTGGAGTAGAATGTAGCGACCCGCCTTCTCTCTACCTTAGACGGATCGTTACTTTATCTACTTCTTGACTCTAATGCACGACTAAGAATGCGGAACTTCTTTTTTTTTCTTCAAATCCATCTAAGGATGCTATTCTAACTTTAAATAGTCATGCATGATACCATGTCACACTTTCTTTCTCAAAAACTCGTAAGAGAATACTTATTGAAACTTGCCTCGCCCAACTCAGCTTACGGGTATCAGTCGACTGATACTGTACCAGTCGACTGATAAGTCTGAAACCTGTTTTTCAGATTCGAAGCCTTGTTTCAAAACTCCACCAAACCTATACTTTCGAGCCATATAAAATCATGACACCATTTCTATACTCTATACCAGTTTTCTAAACAATTTAGCCCATCAAAACGAATCCATAAACTTGAAATTAGGACTTTTGCGGAATTTAGCAAGTTATGAAAAATCTACATAGACTTTAAGCTAGAGTTTGTACCAAACTTAACTTCTAACCATTGAAACTCATCACACAAAATTCTAAAACATCCCTAAGGCATTATCAAATGAGAAAGCAACTTTTCTAAACATACTTAAGCAATAAAAACTTGATTCAAAGGGAAATTAATACTATCTTGGCACATGCATCTATTTCTCTAACAAAGTATCAATATTTCAAACTACTCACACTTCTACTCATCCAATGCAATCATAAGGATATGTATGCTAAATGAAATGACATGGAATCCTTACTCTAAGAAATTGAGCATGTAAAACTATCCAAAGCTTAAATGTTCGCTAAACTCCATAAAGCAAGAACATGAAATTTGAATAAACTAAAACATTGTAATTCAAATAACTAAATTGTCTCGTCTCAAGGATCTCTCCAAAATCAGCCACCACACACACTTTACTCAGCACCGCCTCGTCGCCTTCCTTCAGAATTGCTTGCCTTTACCTTTATCTGTAGTGAGAGGAAATGCAACTAGTAAGCAAAAAGCTTAGTAAGTACTATCTAGCTCACAAAATCTCGAAATGTGCAAACATGCTTCTTGATCAATATGAAAATCATATGAGATACTTATATGCTTGAAAGAAAACTAAGAACATGTATAACTCAAAACATGCATACTCAAGCATTAATAAATCTCAATTTACTTTTCTTGGCTCAACTTGAAACTTTAGCTATTCTTTAACTTTTTGAAAACTCTTTAAACTTTAGAAACTTTGCTAAAGCATATACTTGAAAATAATAATCACTTGGATCCACTGAAGACATAAGTACCATCTCATGCGCGTTCCCTAAAAGGTTGGGGTAGCGAGCCACCAATCCTAATAGAGCAGACCTTGGTCTACCAGGTCCAAGACCTTGGAATTGGACACCTGGATTTCTTTAACGACGCCCTTGGACGCCGGGTACTGGCCTTAGAAAATAAAATAGCTTTTCTTTCTTTTCTTTCTCATCTGTAAATGCCTTGGCATTTTCTCGAGCACCTTGCGTGCTAAAATCCCTAAGTCTTGACTTTTGGGGATTTCTTAAGGCCTTGGCCTTTTCTTTTCTTATCTTTATCTTCTCTTTTCTTTTCTCATAACTTTCTTAGACCCGAAACTCATATAGGGTATTTAATTAAACTTATACATAAGCATACAACAACTAATCTCACATGCAAAATTATAAACTAAGGTAAAAATTGCATTTTTAACTTTCTAACGGGAAAAACTCGCGGAAAACCGCCTCTTACTACAGGTGAGCAGTACTTACATTGATATCTTGGACTTACAACCAAGATTGACGTCTAGGGCTCGGGAGAAACTTGAGATCTCGGAGAATTCTTCGCGCCTACGCGTTCCTCTCGTCGCGGGGATTCCGAATATTGGAAGATCTCTTGGAGGAGAGCCTTGGCCGGCCCCCTAGAGCTTGGTGTTGTTTCGCCCAAGAGAGGAGAGGTCGGCGTGAGGGTTTGGAGAGGAGAGAAATAAAACTTCTCTCTTTAATTATCTATTTATACTTTTGGGGCGGATTAACCTAACTACACCTTAAATATATTTCTCTCCATCCTTTGCTGTGCTTGATACCCTAGCCCAGCCGGTCGCGCGCGCTCCTAGTCTCCTGGTGGTCGCGGGTTCGAACCCCCGGCTGCCCTTAAACATTTTTCTTTTTTTTATATACTAAACGGACTCGGAAAATTCCATAAAAATATTCTAAAAATCCCTAAAAATATCTAGAATATTTCTAAACCATTTTTAAATAATTCTAAGGACTTTAAAAACTAAAAATGGGAATTTTGGGGCGTTACAATCCCCCATACCTTATGAAAAGTTCGTCCTCGAACTTAAAATAATTCTGGATATCTCTCTCTCATGCTGTCCTCACGTTCCCAAGTAGCCTCTTCATGCTTTTGATTCTGCCAGATGACCTTCACTAGTGGCACTTCTTTGTTTCTTAATCTTTTAACTGCTTTGTCCACTATCTGTGTCGGTCTGCTCTCATAACTAAGATCTTCTTGGATCTGTACTGACTGAGGCTGAATCACTTGGCTAGGGTCGTGAATACACTTCTTTAGCATAGAGACATGAAAGGTACTGTGGATAGCTGACATATCCTCTGGTAGGTCCAGCTCATATGCTACCTTACCAACCCTCTTTATGATCTTGTAGGGCCCTATGTAGCGAGGACTTAGCTTGCCCTTCTTGCCAAATCTCACCACTCCCTTCATGGGAGCGACCTTGAGAAATACTGAATCTCCAACTTGGAATTCAAGTGGCCTACGGCGTGTGTCAGCATAACTTTTCTGTCTACTCTGGGCAGTCTCAATCCTCTGGCGGATCGTCTGGATAGCCTGAGCGGTCTCATCTATAAGCTCAGTCTGGCTGCCTAGTCCTGACTCCATCTCTTTCTTCTCACCCGCTTCTTGCCAACATATGGGTGATCTGCATTTCCTGCCATACAATGCCTCATAAGGTGCCATCCTGATGGTGGCCTGATAGCTATTGTTGTAGGCAAACTCAGCTAAGCACAGAAATTTACACCAACTACCTTTAAAGTCCAATGCACAAGCCCTGAGCATGTCTTCTAAAATCTGATTTACTCTCTCTGTTTGTCCATCTGTCTGGGGATGGAAAGCTGTGCTGAACTGAAGTCTGGTGCCTAGGGCGTCCTGAACACACCTCCAAAAATGGGAGATGAACCACCCATCTCTGTCAGAAACGATCGACTTCGGAACTCCGTGAAGCCTGATTACTTCTTTCACGTACAGCTGTGCTAACTGCTCTACCGAATGCGATAACTTGATGGCTAGGAAGTGGGCAGACTTGGTCAATCTGTCCACTATCACCCAAATTGCATCGTGTCCATGGGTGGTTCTTGGAAGACCTGTGATAAAGTCCATGGATATTTCTTCCCACTTCCACTCTGGAATGGGAAGTGGCTGTAGAACTCCTCCTGGTCTCTGGTGCTCTGCTTTGACTCTCTGGCAGGTCAAGCAGGTACTGATATATCTGGTCACGTCTCGCTTGAGTCCAGACCACCAGAACCTTTGCTTTAAATCTTGGTACATCTTGGTAGAACCAGGATGCATAGAGTACGGGGTACTGTGGGCTTCTTCTAAAATATTCTTTCTTAGTTCCTCATCATTGGGGACGCAAAGGCGGTCTCCAAGATAGAGGATGCCACTATCTGATACTCGAAACTCTGAATTTTCTGCCTCTTGGATCCCCTGCTTGATCTTCTGGATTTCTGGGTCTTGATCTTGCTTTCTTGTATATCTATAAGCAGGGTTGACTCTAGGGTCAATGCAGAAAATTGCCCAATTATTACCTCGACTCCAAAATCTTTTATTTCTTTCTGAAGTGGTGGAGACAGTGATGATAGGGACATCAGTGCTGCACAGGATTTTCTGCTCAGTGCATCTGCCACTTTATTAGCTTTACCTGGGTGGTAGAGGATTTCACAGTCATAATCTTTGACCAACTCTAGCCACCTGCGCTGCCTCATATTCAGATCCTTCTGAGTGAAGAAGTACTTCAAACTCTGATGGTCTGTGAAGATTCTGCACTGCACTCCATACAGGTAGTGTCTCTAGAGCTTCAGTGCAAAAACCACAGCTGCTAGCTCAAGGTCATGGGTAGGGTAATTCTTCTCATAGTCCTTGAGCTGTCTGGAGGCATATGCTATTACTTTACCGTCTTGCATGAGGACAGCTCCAAGGCCCATCTTGGATGCATCACTGTAGATGTTAAAGGCTTTGTCACTCTCTGGAACAGTCAGGATGGGAGCACTAGTCAATCTTTTCTTCAGTTCTAGGAAGCTGTGCTCGCATTTATCTGACCACTCATACTTCTGATTCTTTCTGGTCAGGGCTGTGAGTGGAGAGGCTATTCTGGAAAAGTCCTCCACAAATTTTCTGTAATATCCTGCCAGGCCTAAGAAGCTTCTGATTTCACTGGCATTCTTTGGTTGACTCCCGTTACTAACTGCTTCAATCTTGGCTGGGTCTACCATAATACCTTCCTTGGAAATAATGTGGCCTAGGAAGGCCACCTGATCAAGCCAAAACTCACACTTTGAGAATTTGGCGTACAACTCCTTCTGGTGTAAGGTTTGCAACACTATCTTCAGGTGTTCTTCATGTTCTTTCCGAGTCTTTGAATACACTAGGATATCATCAATGAAGGCAATGACGAACTTGTCCAGAAAATCCTTGAACACTCTATTCATTAGATCCATAAACGTCGCAGGGGCGTTTGTCACTCCAAAGGGCATGACCACAAACTCATAGTGCCCATATCTTGTACTGAAAGCAGTCCTTGGCACATCACTCTCCTTCACTCTGAGCTGATGGTAACCTGATCGCAGATCTATCTTGGAGAACACTGTGGCTCCCTTCAGCTGATCAAATAAATCATCTATCCTTGGCAAAGGATATCTGTTCTTGATGGTTACCTTATTCAAAGCTCGATAATCTATGCACATTCGCATAGATCTATCTTTCTTCTTGACAAACAGTACAGGAGCTCCCCAAGGTGAATGACTAGGGCGGATGAAACCCTTGTCAAGCAGCTCTTGCAATTGTTCTTGTAATTCTTTCAGTTCTGCTGGTGCCATGCGATAAGGTGCCTTCGAAATTGGGTTGGTTCCTGGGGCCAACTCAATGTCAAACTCAATTTCCCGATTGGGAAGGAGTCCTGGTAACTCTTCAGGAAACACCTCAGGATAGTCACAGATTACCCTCACTACTTCTCTCTTCAATCCTTCTCCTTGACTTGCATCCACTATATGAGCTAGAACCAGAGCACCCCTTCTCTAACATTCTCTGAGCTTGTAAGGTAGATAGGAACCTATTTATCTTTCTCCTTGGGTCTCCAATAAACTCAAATGAAGGTTCTGCTTCCGGTGTGAACTTGACTTTTCTCTTGCGGCAGTCTATAGAAGCATTATACTTGCTCAAGAAGTCCATTCCTAAAATGACATCGTAATCCTTCATTTCAAGGACTACCAAGTCACTGTAGAGCTCTCGGTTGGAAATCTAGATTGATACTGCCCTTAGCCTCTCAGTAGAGGCCATCACTTCCCCTGACGGTAAGGTTGTTAAGAACTCCCTCGTTCAACCTTCCTGGTGGCCTTTATACTGTTTAAGTAGTGCTTAGTGATCAAAGCACTACTTATTAGTTCTTCGGAGGTTTGCAGCCTCTTAACACCGCTAGCCCCCTTTAACGCTATCTCAGGCCTTAACATCTTGAGCATTAGCCTAACTATCTCTTTTTCTGTGCTAACTAGCTCTGGGCACAGATGAGCTAACCGCTTAAACATCTTCACTGCTTCATCCACGGATAGTTCTCCTTGTCTGAACTCCGTGAATTCATCATAATGCTTGTTGGTTACTTGCATGTGAAAGTATTCTTCGAAGAACTCAGTCTCGAAGTCGGCCCATGTCATCTGGCTGACATTTCTCTTGGCCTTGACTCTCTTCCACTATATTCTAGCATCTCCCGTAAGGCAGAAAGATGCACACTTTATCTTCTCTACCTCATGCCAGTCCAGTAGCCCTACTATTCTTTCCAACGTTTTGAACCATGCTTAAGCATCCCATGGTTTGCTTGTGCCTGGGAAGTTCCCTGGCTTCAGTTTCTTCTACTGAATGAGGTACGCTTCTTGCCTTACCCCCCTTGCCGGACTACAGATGTAATCGATGGGTCTTCGATCACAACTGGTGCCACTACATTCGCCACCGGCGAGGTAATAATAACGACCTGCTAGTTAGCCATCCTAGTGGCAATAACTTGCTGTTGTTCTGCTAGCTGTCTCTGTAACTGAGCTACCACGTCTAAGAGATTTGGTGGGGGTACTGACTCTGTTGCCTCTTGCCCACTAGGAGCTTGCTCCTCGTTTTGGGCCTTTCTAGGACGCCCTCAAATGTATAACTTAACACTTAATGGAAATGTTCCCAAACTTGCTTTAGGATATAACAAGACCTTGGTCTTGATTCTTATCTCATTTCTTAGTCCTAGAACTCGTTCTAGGGCTTAGTAAGACCTTGGTCTTACTCAAAACTTTTATCAAGCACCTTACGTGCCATAATCCCAAAACTTACTTTTGGGCAAATCAAGTAAGTACTTAAGCATTTCTCTAATATCCATTCTAGGGATTAAACATGATTCCGTGATACTAAGGTATTAAACATGCTTCCTTGTTCTATGCACATATGAGTAAGTACTTAAGCATTTCTCTATACTGCAATTAAGTAAAGGAGCAATAGAAAAACTGAAACTTAAAGCTTTCTTACTTGGAGACGGCAAGGTTGATGCTGATGTGTGTGTGATGCTGGAGAATGGGAACTGCTCTGATACCACCTGTAGCGACCCGCCTTCTCTCTACCTTAGACGGATCGTTACTTTATCTACTTCTTGACTCTAA
>JAGFNQ010002677.1:0-68929 GCA_024364735.1 Boesenbergia rotunda
GGTTGGTGCAACACCCTCGATATTTTATTTCCTTATCCAGCACTGCTAATCCAAGACCAAGTCTTGGCAAATCTCTTTTAGTTTTCTTTTTCAGAACAAATGTCTATGCAAGAGGGATTCAGCACCGCTAGACCTCCACTCTTCAGTGGAGAAGACTTTTCCTACTGGAAAAGTCGCATGGAGGTCCACCTGAAAACTCAGGTGGACATGTGGATCATTATCCAGTCCGGTCTGGAGATCCCCCGAAATGCAGAAGGACTTCCACAAAGCTACTCGGAGTGGGACAACACTCTAAAGCGCAAGATAGAAGCCGACGCAAAAGCAACGCAAACCCTACAATGCGGGCTGACAAAGAAGAGCTGAACCGCGTGGGCCCCTTCAATGCAAAGGAGCTATGGACAAAACTGATCGAGCTGCACGAAGGGACTTCAGATACTCGGATCAGCAAGCGGGATCTGCTACTAAACAAATTATACACTATCAAGATGGCGGACAACGAATCAGCAGCCCAACTCCACGCACGGATCCAAGAGGTAATGAACGGTCTTCACACAATAGGTCACAAGGTTGAAAACCGTGACCTAATAAGGTATGCTCTAAACGCCTTCCCTAGAAACACCTTGTGGGCATCTATGGTAGATGCATACAAGGTCTCTAGGGATCTTTCTAAAATAAAATTAGACGAATTATTTTCTGAACTAGAACTGCACGAACAAACTAACACCAATATGGTTGAGAAAGGTATTGCTTTTCTTGCAGGCAAGACTAGAAGAACAACAAAGAAGAAGCCTGAACCTGAAACCGGAATCTAACTCAGACTCAGATTCAGAAGAAGAAAGATCAACTAACTGGTCCGGCTCGCTCGAAGCTACTACAAGGAGCTGAAGAACCGACCAACAAACGAAAAATCGGCCGAAGAAAGGACGAACCAACTGAACCAGCAAACAAGCCCTAATGTAACCTACTACGAGTGCAAGAAAAAGGGCCACTCAAGTCAGAGTGCCTAACTAAAGGAGACAAAGAAGCCGAGAAAAAGAAGGCGCTACAAGCAACCTGGGACGAGTCTTCCTCAGAAGAAGAAGAAGAGGCACCCCAGTCAACCTCCTAGCTCTGACGCCTCAGATAAAGTCAGACCAGAGTCAGAATCAGAACAAGAAGACGGCGAGCTGACCTTCACAGAAGACGGAGAAATTAAGGTAACTGGTTTTAATAGATTACAGTTAACTGAATTGATTTCTTTTCTTTCTCGTGATTTGCAAAAGCCAAACTCCGGGTCGAAACCCTCCGACAGGAAGTAAAACTCCTGAAAGAGGGAGCTGACTCTAAAACCCTTAACCGAGAAGGTTTCAGGAAGGAACTCCACTCAAGTTGAAAAACTTGAAAAGGAGAATTCCTCCCTGAAAACTCAGGTTAAGGATTTTAGAACAGCGTTAGAACGATTTACATCTGGTTCCAAGGGTCTTGGACATGATCCTTGGAAACAGAAATCAGTTCTAAATCGATCTGGACTTGGCTACCGAACCAAATCCCGACAAAGATCATATTTGTCTGTACTGAATCAGTCCAGAAGAAAACTCAGGCATGGTACCTAACTATGCCTGAACAAACCAACTGGATTAATCATTATTGGATCCCCAAGGACAAGATTCACATCTTGCCTAACCATCACCGTGGCTTTAGTCCAGGGGAGCCAAACTGAAAACCATTTTTATTATTAGATAAACTTGTCATTATTGATTTAAATTGATTGTTTGATTTTTATTTAATTTCTACAATATACCATGCTTAGACTTAGGTTAGTTAAGGACTGAACAAACTTAGCTGAAATTTGACAACATAGTATTGGGTAGAGGTGAGATGATAGTACGTTGGGGGAAACCAATTCTAATAAGATCAAGTTCACTTGGTCTCTTTAGACTGCAGAACTGACCAAAGCTACCGATCCAAACCCAAACTAGTTAGACCAGAAATTTTTCAGAAATTGATTTTGAAAATGAAATTTCATTAAAAGGCTTTGTCAAGGAAAGGGTGGATGATCCCATAAGGCTTCGGCCAAAGAAGGCCTAGTGCCTCGCCAAGACCTGGAAGCCAATTTTTGAATTTCAAATTCAAATTAATTTTTGTTAAATTCGAATCTAACACAAAAATTCAGTTATTTATAGATTTAAACATAAATTTAATTGTTTTCAAAATTAATCAAACTTTTTCAAAATAACTTCTAATCAAAAACTGTCTCACAAAACCTATAAGGTTAACGTGATTGAAAACCCTAGATTGGGTGAGACAGACCAGGCAGTGAAACTCAATTTAAGCTATTCCTGATTCTAATTGGATCCAAATCAAGAAAATTCTTTATGCGTAGGAACATAAAGATTTGGACCAATGGATGTTGGATAGCGGTTGCTCCAGACACATGACTGAAGATAAATTGAAGTTCACCAAGCTCAAACTCAAAAACCTAGGCTCAGTGGCATTTGGCAATAATGCCACACTCAAGGTAATTGGGTCAGGTAACATTGAGCTTAAATCTGATTTCATTATTAAGAAAGTTCTATTGGTTGAAAATTTTAATTTTAACTTGCTTAGCGTAAGTCAGTTATGTGATAGTGGTTATAGAGTTACTTTCAACAGTTCCAACTGCCTAATTAAAAATGAACAAGACTCAGAAATCATACTTAAGGGCACTAGGAAAAACAATGTATACACTATAAATCTTCCCATTATACCTAAATGTATGTTAACACAATTAGAACAAACAAACCTCTGGCATAGGAGATTAGGTTATACCAATGTAAGAACTATATCAAAAATTACCCAACTTGGCTTAATCAAAGGTCTCCCCAAAATCAAAAATAATGAAAACATAATATGTGAATCATGTAACCAAGGCAAACAAACCAAATCCACTCACAAACTTATTCAATCTGACTTAACTCAAACTACACTTGAGCTCCTACACCTTGACCTATTTGATTCACATGGAGCCAAGTCACTAAGCGGGAACCGATACTGCTTAGTAATAGTCGATGATTACTCTAGATTTACCTGGGTTAGGTTCCTAAAAACCAAAGATGAAACACTAAACCTATTTATTGAATTCTGTAAACTAATTGAAAATCAAAATGACACTAAAATAAAAAGACTTAGGAGTGATCACGGGGGAGAATTTGAGAATCAACGATTCGAAGAATTCTGTAAAATAAATGGGTATTTACATGAATTTTCATGTCCTAGAACCCCCCAACAAAATGGGATAGTTGAGCGAAGGAATAGAACCTTACAAGAAGCCGCTAGGGCTATGCTCAACGAATTTAATCTAGCAAACCAATTTTGGGCAGAAGCAATTAGTACAGCCTGTTATATCCAAAATATGGTTTTGATTAATAAACGACACAACAAAACCCCCTATGAACTGTACTACCATAGACTTCCAAACCTACACTACCTAAGAGTCTTTGGATGCAAAGTCCATATCCTAAACACCAAAGACTATTTAGGAAAGTTTCAATCCAAGTCAAACCCAGGCATTTTTCTAGGGTATTCAACCACAAGTAGAGCCTATAGAGTTTACAACAAACAAACTAAGAAAATTGAAGAAACAACCAATTTAATTTTTGATGAAGAAATCAATTCAAATTCTAATAATCCAGAACCAATTTCATCAAACTCTGACCAAGAAAATGAACAACTAATTGAACCCTTAAACGAACTAACTATTGAACCAATTAATGAACCAAGAATCGAACCACCAAATGAACCAGTCCAAAGAGTCGAACCAAATAGTGAACCAAACCAACCAGCCGGACCTGAGGCTGAACCAAGCTCTAGAAGAACAAAGAAACCCAGACTTAGTCACCCAACCGATCAAATTGTGGGTGATCCAACTCTAGGAGTCAGAACTAGGTCCTCCTATAGAAACCTCAGTCAAATAGCTATGATATCAAAAATAGAACCCAAAACTATAGATGAAGCCCTACCTGACCCTGATTGGATCATAGCTATGCAAGAAGAATTAGCCCAATTTGAGAGGAACCAAGTCTGGGAACTAGTGCCTAAACCTGAAGGTAAATCCATTATAGATACTAAATGGGTCTTTAGGAATAAACTAAATGATCAAGGAGAAATAGTCAGAAATAAAGCCCGCTTAGTAGCTAAGGGATTCAGCCAAGTAGAGGGACTAGACTATGATGAAACATATGTCCCAGTAGCTAGACTTGAGTCCATTAGAATGTTATTGGCCTTTGCATCCCATAAAGGATTCAAGTTATATCAGATGGATGTAAAGTCAGCCTTTTTAAATGGATTTATTAAAGAAGAAGTTTATGTAGGGCAACCCCCCGGGTTTGAGGACTTAGACAAACCTAACCACGTCTATAAACTAACTAAAGCCCTATATGGATTAAAACAAGCACCTAGGGCTTGGTATGAAAGACTATCAACCTACTTAACTACTAAAGAATTTAAACAAGGCCAAATTGACTCAACCCTATTCATTAAAACCCTAGGAAAAGATATATTTATTGCCCAAATTTACGTAGATGACATAATCTTTGGATCCACCAACACCAACTTTCTAAAAGAATTTGTTAAGATAATGGAAGATGAATTTGAAATGAGCTTAGTTGGTGAGCTTACATTCTTCCTAGGACTACAAATCAAACAAACTAGGGATGGTAACTATGTTCATCAATCCAAATATGCTAAAGAATTAATAAAGAAATTTAAAATGGATAACTCTAAAAGCATAAGTACCCCCATGGCCACGAATGTAAAAATAGATAGTGACCCTGATGGTAAACCAGTGGATCCTAAACTCTATAGGAGTATGATAGGTAGCCTACTGTACCTTACAGCCAGCAGACCTGATATTCTTTTTGCTGTAGGGATGTGTGCTAGATACCAAACTTGTGCTAAGGAAACGCACTTAGCAGCCCTAAAAAGAATTTTAAGGTATGTAAAGGGCACCCTAAATGTAGGGATTTGGTATCCTAGAACTTCAACTTTTGATTTAACAGGATACACATATTCTGACTATACAGGTTGCAAGTTAGATAGAAAAAGCACAAGTGGAAGCTGCCAACTGTTAGGTCAGAGTCTAGTTAGTTGGTGCAGCAGAAAACAACACTGTGTAGCTCTATCCACAACTGAAGCTGAGTATGTGGCATTAGGAGAATGTGTGGCTCAACTTTTATGGATGATGCACACACTCAAGGACTTTCAGCTCAACTACACCCAAACTCAAGTATTTATTGACAATATAAGTTCAATTAATTTAACTAAAAACCCAATTCAACACTCCAGAACCAAACATATAGAAGTCAAACATCATTTTGTAAGAGACCATGTAGCCAGGGGTGAAATAGCACTTAAGTATATTGACTCTAAATCCAATCTAGCTGATATATTCACAAAACCCTTACCTGAATCTGAGTTCAATTCACTAAGAAGGCAGTTAGGATTGTGTTCAGTAGAATAGTTTAACTCAATTGTTTTTACTCTACTTGATTTCAAAAATGAGTTTTCTAAAAATTAGAATTTTGAAAAACTGTTTTATTTAAATTTCAAAATCAGTTTTCATTTTCAACTTAAGCCTTTTTCAAAAATCAATTTTAAAAATCTTTTCGACTTAGTTTTATATTGATTTTAAAACTACCCCCTTCAAAACTAGGGATTTTTCGAAAATGGACTTAGCCTAGGCTTTAACCCTAGAACTGCATGCACCTATAGACTTAGAAGCCAGCATCTCACAAGCACCTAAGGATACTTTTGATTGATAACCTAGAAAGGGTTGAGATGCTTAGGTCTTTGCCTCAATTCAAGATGCTTTAAGTCAGTGCATCTGCAGTAATTGGGATACTAAATACAACTGATACAACAATCAAGTTAGGTGTCAAGTTTAGAAAATCTAACTTGAACAAAAACACTTAACTTGACTAACCCTAGCAAAAACTACTGTTTATAACAGTTAGTAAGTAGCTAATTGGGTTAGACAGGCCCCTACAGAGAAAATTGATTGATTTAGTATGGATTGATTCAGTACAGAAAAATTTTACTTATTTCCTTATTTATGCTGTATTTAATTGGTTTGATATATGGCAAAGGGGGAGAGATAGGAAAGGAGAGAGTAAAATTTTCAAAATTTTCTTTTCAAAATTTTTTTTTAACTCTATCCTTTATTCAAAAAGTATTCAAAAGTTTAACTTTCTCAAAAATACTTAAGCTTTCAAAAATACTTAAGCTTTTCGAAACTTCTACTCAAGCTTTCAAAATTTTGCAAAGTACTCTAGCTTCAAAATTTTCAAGCCTTCAAATTTTGCAAAGTACTCTAGCCTTTCAAAAGGTTTCTACTTAAGCGTGTCAAAATTATTTTTACTCTAAAGCTAAAATTTTTCAAATTTGTTAAGCACTAAAGTGATTCGAAACCTACTAAGTACTTAAGCTTGTTATATACTACAGAGTATTTAAGCTAACATTTATGCTTTAAAAACTCTACTATGCAGTTTCAAGTTACCTAAAACTTAAGTACAAGTAAAGTGTTTAAAACCCCACAAATTTGTGAAAAACATAGGGGGAGATTCCTTCCAGGGGGAGGGAATAAAATTTTTTTTAGATGTTGCTTAAACTTAACTTTTTGAACTAGGGTTGCCATAAATCAAAAAGGGGGAGATTGTTGGTGCAGAATGCACCTAAGTCAACCCTGTGTTTTGATAATGGCAACATAGATCAAAAGTTAAGTCCTTCTTGTGTTCTAACAAGTTAATCAAGTGTGCAGTGAAAGCCCTAGCAAAGGACCGCTAGGCACTGGCGAAGGAATGCCAGAGTTAAAAGCCCTAGCGAAGGACTGCTAGGCACCAGACGAAGGACGGTCTGGGACTGAAGACCTAGCGAAGGACTGCTAGGCACCGGGCGAAGGACAGCTCGACATCCAAGCCCTGACAAAGGACCGTCAGGCAAAAGTCCAACCAAAGGAGCGGTTGGCATCAGGTAAATTCTCCCGAGAGGAGTAGGTGAGGACGCGTTCCCCGTCGAGGGAACAGTAGGCGTCGGTTCGACCTAGGGCTCCATGACGGAGACCAAAGTCAGAACCAAGACAGCTGAGGCTGTATAAATTAATGCTTTATCTTGTTTTCGGACTAACCCTGGATGCAGGACCAAAGGAACGTGTGTCTGCAGCTCAGAGAGCCTCAAAGGAGTGAGGCAGCAACTGAGTAGGGCGCCCTGAGTGTCTAGGGCGCCTCCACGGTGAACAAGAAACAAGTAAGGTAAAAAGGAGTTCGGCTAACCACTGGCCGGGGCGCCCTCTGCATCCAGAGCGCCCTCAGCAGCCAGGGCGCCTTGAACGCCCAGGGCGCCCTCAGGAGCCAAGGCGCTTCGCGCCCACGCCAGCGAGGCCGATCAAATCTATCCAGCCGAGAAGACCGGGTCAACCAGGGCGCCCTCAGCGACCAGGGCGCCCCAGAGGTCAAACTTCATCCCTATTTAGGTGGGATAAAGCTTGACCGAGCAAACTGCGGATCAGATGACACTTGGCAGGGCGCCCCCGACGTCCAGGGCGCCCTAGGGGCTATAAATAGCACCCCCTCGACCCCGAGCAGAACATCAACTTCATTCCAAAGTTTCCACGCTCTTCTACGCTCGTGCCTTGCTCTAGAAACGCCTCACCTCGAGCCGACGACGTCCCGCTGCACCGAAAAGAATCGACACACTCCGGACGTCGGTAACGAAGAGCTTAATATTATTTTATTGCACTCTCTTTGTAATTGAAATTATTGTAACTTCTTTGCGCGAATATAGAATTGCCCAAAGTAAACGGTCAATGACCGTGGGCCTTGGAGTAGGAGTCAACACAGGCTCCGAACCAAGTAAAAATCACTGTGTCTTTGTGCTGTGTCTCGTATTTTTTCCGCTGTGCACTTACTCTTAGTTTTTCGAAAAAGAACGATTTCCGATATTCACCCCCCCCTCTATCGGCTTTTCACGATCCAACAGAATACATATAGAGAGCAATATAATAATATTAAATATATCACAATTGCACTTGAAATATTAAAAACTCACCATCAAACCTACAGTACAACCATCTAAATACATTTTGCAACTAGCCTTTCCTTTGCCATTACCGGTATGCAAGATAATTTAGTGGCACAAAAATCTATATGCTACATCTCGTCATGAATAATCAAAGAACCTCGTCAAATTATCAATGTAGAACATAATAAATTGAGGAGTGAAATAGTTGCTAACTGGAAAAATAACACAGTTAAATAGAAGACAAATAAACAACCTAACAAAATCATCCACTTCAGATTCCTTCTCAGATCCAGCTAATAACCACAAAGTATCATGAATCATGGTCCTATTTATGTTGCCGACTTTCCCTCCAAATAGCCTAAGAACAAAATTGGACTCCATGCTAGCATCAAGATCAACTTATTGCCCCACATGGGTCAAACCAAGGACAATGCTAAACTCAGTCGAAATGAATGGAACTACAATGTTGTCACGAAACAGAACGAGAAGGCAATAATTGGAATCTCTTTAAAACTAAATCAACTTTGGTACTACTGATAGGCATCTCAGGCATCTCGAGCTATGGAGCAAGTGGAGTGCTTTTAATCCTCTCTTTTTGCTTATCACTCATAATTGGTATCACCTCACCCAGTACATCTTTGAAATATCCAGGAGAGCAACGGGAACAAGATTGTTTGCTACTCTTGGTCTTTCCCTCATCTATCAGTACTCTCTTCCCCTTATCTTTCACAATAGATTTAGCCTTAGCCTCCCTTGTGCTCCGTGTAAGAGCTTTTTTTCTCATATCTGCATAAAAAGTAAATTCACCGAAAATAAATTAAGTTATCAGTCATACCATCATGTACAAACCATACAAAATTGGATATCATACCACTTAAATTCAATATCTTAATTAGTTTATTGATAATAATTACATAATCACCAGATAACTCATTCAATCATTCAATTAGAGAAGATAAAACACAAACACATTTACTCATTCAAACCCTAAAGTACAAATCCTAACCTTCTGGCCATCAAAGTGCTTAAATTGGGTACATTACTCAAATTATTGATAATCACTACAAAATATATAGATATCTCATTCATTACTTGAATTTAAGAACAGATAATACAAATACATTCAAATAAATTATAATTTGAACACCAAAAACCTTAATTTAATTCAACCTAACAAAATCAACAACACCCATGAACTAAAACTTCAAATTTTGACAGAATTTTACAGAAACATACATAAACAATTATCTTCATTTCATTCTACAAAGAAGATTAACCAAGAGGTCAAAATTTAGGGCACAGAAACATAACCGACCTTCTACTTGAGATATCTCTGTTTCTGCCTTTGGAATACACGTATACCACTTCTTCGCGTTAGTATTCCTATGTTGTACCGATTACCACCTTTTTACTTCTTCAAACCCAACGTTCGTCGACGATTCTTGGGTTGAATGTGAAAGCCGGATCTTCACTTGGTCGAAGATGAATGACACTTCGAAGATGTGGTTCTTGGGTTGAAGGTGATAGGCGGGTCTTCCTCTAGCTGTCGCCTCTCTGGTTTTTGTCTTCAACGCTCACTGGAAGTGATTTCGATGATCGTCGATTTCGTTCGACGCAGCTCCAAGCCGGGAAGAAGACACGGAGTGGAGAGAGTTTGAAAGTAAAGGGAGGACAATTCGGTAAATTCATATGACAGGGAGTTAAGAGAAAAATGCAGGCGTTGTTAGGGAGTGGAAACGAAAGTTACCTGACATGGGGACTAAAGCGGGATTTACGTTTTTGATCAGGGATATAAGGCAATGTTCCCCATATAATATATAAAAATAAATAGATTTAATTTGATTAACAAAGAAATACTTAAAGTTCTTTTATATAATAATAATAATTAAAATCTTTTTAATAATCTAAAATATTAAAATAATTTTAATTAAATTTATGTACTTTTTATTTTTGACATAAAAGTAGTTTATACATAAATTTTTTAACTAAGTTAAATCAATTTATTTTTATAAAATATAACAATTAGAATAATATTAAAATAAAAATATAGTAAAATATTTTTTGTATAATTCTAATAATTATGGATAAAAAATTAATCATTATAATTATGGATGTATTTTTAGACTTTTTAACATTATAATTCGATTGCCTAATTCCAAATTGATTAATAGGCAAGATTTAACGCTTCACATTCGGTTCGATTAAAGAATGTTATGGACCGATGGAAAATTTTTATGGGATCAAATTAGTTATTTTTAAAATTAATTAGATTGTAAAAATTGAATTTATAAAAAAATATTTTATAAAAAATTGTTAATACCTTCTCTTTCTCTTTTACAATTTCTTAAGTTGAGCCGTGGCATTAATTTGATTGGCATAATATTGCGGAAATGTGATATCGAGACATCGTGGTTTAGTGGATAAGATTATATATATGGGCATCTCTAATGGTTAAATTTCTAAAAAAGATTTTTTGTAATTCTCAATGAGCCACATAAATATCACATTAAAAATATAAAAATTTATTAATACATCTTCAATAGTTAAACCTCTCACTAAGTTTTTTGTAATTTCCAATATGTTAATTTTCATTTAATATTTAATTGACTTATAAATTTTAATCTAATTATAGTTATTTGTATATTTTAAAAAGATTAAGCATACAATATTAATTGTCATTAATCATTGGCTCCATCCCATGAGAAAAAAATTAGATTTGAAATATCAAACCTCTTTTAAATTAAAAACCTCAAACCCCACCTCCATACACATTAAAGCGTTTTTGTTGAGTTTTTTCAAATTTATAAAGCTTTGAAAAAATTTGCATTGGAGAATGTGTCCCCTGGATTCTTGGTTACTCTTTCTTATGCCGCTATAAAATTATTTGAACTGATTTTGTTTAGTCCACTAGTTCAACTTAAGCCAATAGGACGAGTCAAAGAAAAATAAAAATTATATTTTTAGCTGTTTATGTGATTTTAAATTTAAAAAAATACATATAAATATGAACACTTGAAAAGAATTGATCTATTTTTCTATTAAATAATTATTCAAAATTTCAACTATCTAAACTGCTAATTTCAATATTATTAAGTAGTAGACAAATGTTACTAGTGTGTTAGGATACTCAGGGTTTATAGAATTTAATTATAAAATTATAGAAAATAGCAATTAATTAAAGTAATTCTCTTTGAAGTTGAGACTTTGGAGATATATTGCCTAGCAATAATTTACCATCTAAATATGGCATCTTTTGATAGTTTGGGTATATTGTTCATAATGTTATTGGTGTAATCAAGCTTTAAGTTTGGATATTTATTTGATAATATTTTAATGTAGTCTATGTAGGAACACGTAAGCCAATTAGAAGTGGATGAATAGCCCTACAAATTTAAACTTAATCTCTTATTTTAACTCTAGCAAGGACACACTATTAATTACATAATAAAAGAAATAAACATAAAGAGAAAAGTAAGAAAAGATCCCTAATTTACTTGGTTTATAACCGGGTAGTTACTAATCGATGAAAGCTTACTAGAATTTCTCCTTTGAAGGAGGAGAAGCCTCTTATAATCGTTGAGAGTACAAAACAGAATTATAGAGTATGGAAGTTAAGAATGAATGTGCTGTTCTATTTTGAGGTACAAAGGGTTCTATTTACAGTGTTCAAAAAAATGGTTGGTTTGCTAAAGTGATGAATCCCATGTTGGAGGATGTACTCCTTTTCCGGAGAGTTAATAAAAATAAATTGATATTACATAAATTTTAACTTATCTGTTGAGTGTTCTGAGAAGCCCTTTTGTATAGGGTGCAATCTCCTGAGCTAGAATTCCCGACTTGGAATTCCCGAGCTGAAATTTCCCGAGTAGATCTCCCGACCAGGTTTCCCGAATCGGAGGTCTCGAACCAGACTTCCCGAGCTAAATTGCCCGAGCAAATTATCCCGAGTTGGAATTCCCGAGCAGAGTCCGAGTTGAGTCTCCCAAGTATCTCCTGAGCAGAATCACCCGAGTCAGGCTTGGAGAGTTGTTGAGGCCTGCATAACGCAGTTTCCTTAAAACAGATTTGTCCTCCTCTGACGGTGCTTCGAGGCTCCGATGGACGCCTGTCTCTTAGGATACAACAGCGGGACCACGGGCACAATGGAACACTCGTTGCTCGTGGCGAACTGAAGAAGTACCCGAACACTATTAGGGAGTTGGGAACGAGGTGAAAGACTATCTATCTCCTCTATGATCGAATTAACGTCATTTACTTCCAATTAATCGGTCAGATCCAAACGTCTGGGGGTTACTGATTTTGCATTAATCAATAGTTAATGCATCAGTTATATTTGAGCAAAAAATTTGGCAAAATATTAGTTCATCTGCTTGGACAATTTTTGCCCTGACCGGTCGGACATTCGACCATGCACGCACACGAGTCCACTTGATTCAATACAAATTCAGGCTCTGGATTTGCACCCCCTGCACACCCATGCGTGAGAGATAGTCTCTCCCCTTGCATTTGTTCACAACTAACATGCTTGTGAAATAATATAAACCAACAATTATACCTTAAAACTCTCAATGTGGGACTAAAGTCCCATTCACAATGAAGTCTCTTTATTCTCCACCTCCCTTTCCATTCACTAGAAACTTCCAATATGGGACTAAAGTCCCATTGACAATGGAACATCTCTCTTCCTTTTTCATTCACACTATATCCAACATCCCAAGCACCTGATGATGGTTCGAGCACCTAAAGCTTAGTCAAACCTGATCCACGCATCAATGACTTGATGACGTGACATCCCACTTTGGGTGCCTGGAGTTCGAGTGCCAGGAATTGATCCAGGTGCGTGGAATTCGAACGCCTGGAGCAAGTCCAGGTGCTTGGAATGGTCAACTTTGGGTTGACTATTCGGTTAGTCGGTGCTTGGGTGATGTTTCGATTGCTCGAAGTTAATCTCACTTGAACTCAACTCCGAACTTCTCCTCGAACAATTTTCTCCTTGGCTTCTCATCCCTCGAACGTCGCATATGTTCTTCTCGTCCATCGGTGTACTGTTCCACAGCTCCTCGTCCCTTGGATGAACCAAGCCCGTTGGCTTCCTTCCCATGCCATGTTTCTCGCTGCTGCGTCTTCCACTCAACTTCTTGTGCTCCTAAGCTCCTGCACACTCAGAAACAATGATAAAACATAACATGATCTAACTTGACTCGGCTGACTATATCAAAATTAATCTGGGGTACTTATAATCTCTTCATTTTTTATATGCATTAACCCGAGTTAAGTTACGATAATAAATCAAATAATAAGATTGTTTATTAAAACAACAACAATAGTTTTGTAATTTAGTATATAATAAATTAGCAGTTATGAAAAAAAATCCAAAAAACACTCCCACTTAACTTAACCCTAATAAATCTTCCCCTTTGATCACATAAAAAAATAAGGATGAGAAAAAATTTCTAATAGATCATTAAAAGAATTGTGTGAATTTTGCAACTTAGATAGTTTTAAAAATATTAAACATATCTCCCTCTGTAATGAAAATAATTATTTTAAAAATAATGTTTTTAAAAATAGACTTGTTGGTCAAAATACCAAAAAAATTTTGAGTATGTAAAACATGATATATATCTACTGAAAATTTTGTTTAGTAAAAGATCTCGTTTCGAAAAAAAATTTAATTTGAAATATTCATTTTTTAAAAAAAATCATTATTGGTCAGAAAATTCTAAAAAATTTTGTAAAAAATTCAAAATATCAACTTTGAATATATAAAAAATTTCATGAAAAATGTTATTTTCTTTACAGAAGCATATTTTTTGAAAATAAATTTTAAAAAATAATTTCTGACTTTAGAAATCTTGATAATTTTTTGGAGTAGTCAAAAGCTAACGGTCAATTTCCAAAAAAATAAATTTTTCAAAAAGAATTTTTCAAGTATTTTAAATTTAAAAATTCAATTTTCGATCAAAATTCACAAGAAATTATTTAACAATTGAAAATTTCTAAAAATTTTCTGTAAATAGATATGATTTGTGTCTATGCTAAAAAATTTTTAAACAAATTAAAAAAACCATTGAAATTTATTTTTCAATTAAACATGAAATTCTAAAGCCATTAATCTTAATCAAGCAAATTCAAATTCTAGCAAAAAAAAAAAATCTAACGATTCAAAACAGATTTGAGAACCTAAAATAAATTCCTATCTACTAGATTGATCAATAATTTAGGCGGAATATAATTTTTGGGAACTCTTACAATTTAGTTTCTATGATTCCTAATATACCAATTGAGTCCATCATTTCTCACATTTGAAATTCGTAAAAACATTGAATTTGAGCATGCAACATTCTTTTTCAATAGATCTATTTGATCATTCATATTCTCATTTTCAGTTTGAATTTTGTTAATGGTTTCTAATGGGCATGCAATAACTAAGTTTAATTTTAACTTAATGTTATCCTTTTTCAAATTTACATATTTGATTCTTAATTTGCATAATGTTCTACTTAACATCTGAATGACATCATAATGTTGATCAAGATAGAGGTTATGTACCTCACTTACCGTGTCAGATTCATAATTTGACACTCCCCTTTCATTGATGCTCTTGATGTTCATCTTAAAAAAGCTTTCGTTGTCTTCTTCTTGGTGGCTCGCCATTAGTGCAAAACTGACATACTCCTCTAGATTAGACTCCGAGGATGATGACTCACTCTACTCATTTTGAGGTTCTTATGCTTGTTCCATTTTGATCCTTTTTCTTTCTCCTTTCTTTTCATCCTAGGGCAGTTATCC
Organism: Boesenbergia rotunda; assembly: GCA_024364735.1. Lineage (NCBI taxonomy): Eukaryota > Viridiplantae > Streptophyta > Magnoliopsida > Zingiberales > Zingiberaceae > Boesenbergia > Boesenbergia rotunda. The sequence continues at coordinate 14,824 of JAGFNQ010002677.1, forward strand.
TTGATGTGCTCTTCTTCTTGGCAATTGTAGCACCGAATCTTCCTTTTCCTCCGTAATAGTTTTGTTGCTTGATTCTTATCAAAATTGTTAGATTTAAAAATTTTGAAAACATTCTTAGTGTGTATGTTTTTTCATCCTCATCAAGTGAAGTGTTTGAATCAGATTCGACTTTTGGGCTTTCTAGGCTTTCAGTACTATGTTCTTACTTAGATGCTTCTTTACTTTTCATAGTCCTACACATCATGTTTCGTGTAAGTCTAAGGTAGAAAATAGACATTCTAAGGTACATACCTCATCGTCCTTAGGAATGTAGTATGAATTGATTATTGAACTCCAATCTGGGGTCTTCGAAAAAACATTAAGTGTGTATCTTAATGAGTCTTAATTGGTTATTATTTCTCTAAGATTGGTAAGTCTGATAATTAGCTCCTTAATTTTTGTATGCAATATCCTTCAAGCCGGAGGTTGCTGTTTTGGTTTCTAAGGAGATTTCTCTTTGCTAGTTTTGCTTCTAAGGTGCCTTTGTGAAGCACCAGGAACTTTTCCTAAAGTTCCTTGGCAGAGTCGTAGGCACCAATCTAGTTGACTTCTTGAGGCTTAAAATGCTCAGCAGATGGAATTTTTCTTTGTCGTTGGCCACGAAGTCGACTTTCTCCTTTTTGCTCCACAAATGCTCATTCTTTTTTACCTGTATGATGATTTTTGGGTGCTTCAAAATCATACTTTATTGTTAGCAAAATATCAAATTCAGTCTTAAAAAATACCTCCATGAAACGCTTCCAAAGTGTGAACTCCCCATCAAACTTTGGCGGGTGAATGCTTGCACTGACCATCGTCTTGTTGCTTTAGTATGTAATTAGTCCTTCTTAAGCGACCTTGCTCTAATATCACTTGTAGGAACATGTAGACTGTCTAGAGAGGGGTGAATAGCCCTGCAAATTTAAACTTAACTCTTGCTTCAACTCTAACAAGGGCACACTATTAATTATATAATAAAAGAAATAAACATAAAGTGAAAAGCAAAAAGAGACTCCGAATTTACTTGGTTTGTAATTGGGTGGTTGCTAATCCAAAATGATAAAAGCTCACTAGAATTTCTTTTTTGAAGAAGGCGGAGAAGCCTTGTACAATTGTTGAGAGCATAAAACAGAATTATAGAGTATGGAAGTTATGAACGAATGTGTTATTCTATTTTGAGCTCCAAAGGCTCTATTTATAGTGTTCAAACAAATAGTCATTTTGCTAACATGGACAATCCCGAGCACCTGATGATGGTCCAGGCGCCTAAAACTTGGTCAAACCAAATCTACTTGGCAATGGCTTGCTGACGTGGCGGCCTACTCCGAGCGCCTAGAATTGATCTAGGCGCTTGGAATTTGGTCAACTTCGAGTTGACCATTCAATCGATCGGCGCTTTGGTGATGCTTTGTGTTGGGACCGGGTGCATGCCGACGCAGACACGTATTATAATTGTTACATAATTACATGCAGTGGAAACAAAAGCATGAATAATTTCCTAAATTATTCTAACACATATCCTAAGCATGCAATGTGTTCACATAATCGTAATATAAAATTTTTGCAGAAAAGGAAATTACTCTACGAATTACCTCGCGTAACTTGGAAGAAGGGACGAGATCCAACCGTTAGCGTCCCTCGGAAGCTCCGCCTCTATTCGTGTCCACGCCGAGTATCGTCGGGATGACTTTGCTAAGCCACGAGTTTCGTATTCACGAGAACTACTAGATTCTCCGTGAACACGACGAAAACCGAAAGTGTAATCACATCGAAAGACTCACCACTAAGGTTGGCCGGATTCACAATTCCGGCGAGAAGGAGGAAGATGACTTGCGCCTAATCCCAAGGTGATGATGGCCGAAGAGGAAGATCGTCCCAAGAAAGAACTTCGTCGCCTTGGTGCTTCTCCTTGTACTCACGGCAAGAAGAGGGAGGGGATGCCTATGGCCGGCCAAGAGAGAGGAAGAGAAGAAGAGGAGAGAGCCCAAGCAATTCTTGGATGGATCATCTTCCATGGCACCCCTTGGGTCCTTTATATAGGGAGAGGTTTCTTAATTCCCAAGCAAACCTCTCCTTGATTATGGAATAATTTCTCAATCAATCCATAATCAAGGCTCTCATGATCAAGCTTCTTCTTCTTGATTATGGAATAATTTCTCAATCAATCCATAATCAAGGCTCTCTTTCTTTTGGCATGATTATATAAAATTTATAAAATAAACTAACCATTGGTTCCTTATATAAAATTTTATAAAATAAACCAACCATTGGTTCATTATATAAATTTTATTAAACAAACCAACTCATGGTTCATTATATAAAAATTTATATAAAATTTATATAACCTTTTATAAAATAAACCAACCTTTGGTATATTTTATAAAACAAACCAAAATAGCCTTATCCTCTTATGGTGGTGGCTGACCATGACAAGAAGAGAGGAGACCCCCTCCTTGGCCAGCCCATCTAACCCCAATTGGATCAAATCCCTTAATGAATTAAACTTATTTAATTCACCCATTAAGTCTTTAAAAGACTTAGCCATTCTATGCTTCCGATGTGTCTGAAATAAATTCAGTTTTGACTATTGTTTGGACTTATCAAAAATAGTCTATCTCGATTGGAGAATCCAATTCTCAACTTGTTTTAAATCATTCGAATTACTCGTTATGCGTGTGACCAAATAGACTTTCAATTTATGTTGGTCGTCCATAATTAACTAATTAATTATAGAACGATCATGAGTGGCACCTAGTAGTACATCATGATCCCCAATTAATTGAAAGATCAACGGTTGACCTCAGAAATGATTCTAAAACCCTTCAGTAGCTATAATGAACCGTGCCCTATTCCCTTCACCATCTTATACCCACTTGGTTCAGGACATGGTCTATGTGTGTCAGTCCCCACTAGGCTGACTACGTCACACCTAGCCCAAGTAACGTTTCCTCGTCCTATGGATTCTAATTACTCTCATGTATTTAAGAGATTCATACTCTGAACATGTCATGCTCTGGCCAGAGGCTTCGAGTAACAATCCAACGATAGGCCTTGGGTATACATCTCCTCGCAAGGAGTGGTGAATCCTTTGTAGGCTGTTCAAACATCTTCGGGCACTTCGGCTTATACCCAATCATCCTGGGTCCACACCTCCTTGGAGATGCTTGCTTAAGATGTCAAAGTATAAGTCTGCATGACCAAGATGACTTGAACACCGCAAGTCAAAGGAACATCGCACTTAAGCTGCAGTAAGAACTTCACTGACATATCTATATGTAGACTACTATATGAAGTTTTATAGCCAGTCACTCCAATGAACTAGTTCCCTTAACTAGCATTCATGTTTATCTCCGGTCATCTCAATGTCACCAGCCAGTGAGAATCAGCTGATTAGAGAATAACCCATGCTAGTCTCAACAGAATTGATAGTGTCCGTATTTATCAATTCATGGACTAGGGACAATTTCAATACTTCACAATTGCACATGTAGAAATAATCACTAGTTGTGAATTCATCACAAATTCTCTCATGCTGTGAATTCTATTGTGGACATTCAGTAAATGAGTTTAAGATCTCAATCAAATACACAAACATGTATCCTCAAATAGTGAATATTCATTTATTAAAATAAATGATTACAATCATAAGGCGATTGGCTTAGGACACTTCTCTCATATCACTAACAAACTCCCACTTGGCCTAATGCCAATCGCTACGGTACCCAATACCACAGGCTCTAACATGACCCTCAAACTTGCTTTGAGGCAAGGCCTTAGTTAAAGAATCCGCTAAATTCCTTTCAGTGGGAATTTTCTCAATTTGTATATCATCCTACTTATAATCTCTCTGATCAGATGATAGTGGCGAAGCACATGTTTGGATCGTTGATGAGACCTTGGTTCCTTTGCTTGTACAATAGCTCCATTGTTGTCGTAGTAAACCGGTATTGCTTCATCAATGGTTGGAACCACACCAAGTTCTGAGACAAACTTCTTGATCCAGACTGCTTTCTTTGCTGCTTCCGAAGCTGCAATATATTCCGCTTCCGTGGTAGAATCCGCTACGGTGTCTTGCTTGGAACTTTTCCAGCTTACTGCACCTCCATTCAAAATAAATATGTATACGGACTGAGATTTGGAGTCATCCTTATCTGTCTGGAAACTGACATCTGTATACCCACGTATTATCATATCTCCTTCTCCATATATTAGGAACACATCCTTAGTTCTTCTTAAGTACTTAAGGATTATCTTGACAGCCGCCCAGTGATCCATACCTGGATCAGACTGGTATCTGCTCGTGACGCTCAGAGCATATGATACATCGGGCCTAGTACATAACATAACATACATGATAGATCCTATCGCGGATGCATAAGGAATCTTATTCATGCAAATCCTTTCGTCTTCTGTGCGCGGACACATAGACTTTGAAAGGTTGATCCCATGCCTGATGGGAAGGTAACCTTTCTTGGATTCCGACATGCTAAACCTTTCTAGCACTCGGTCTATATATGTAGACTGCGAAAGACCAAGCAACCGTTTTGATCTATCTCTATAGATTCTAATCCCAAGGATATAGGTTGCTTCTCCCAGGTATTTCATGGTGAAAATTTTGTACAACCAAATTTTAACTGACTGTAAGACTGATATATCGATTCCTATAAGCAAAATGTCATCGATATATAACACTAGGAATACGACTGCACCCCCACCAACCTTCTTGTATACACAAGGTTCGTCAGGATTTTTGGAGAAATCAAACTCTTTGATTGTCTCATCAAAACGGATGTTCCAGCTCCTGGATGCTTGCTTTAGTCCATATATAGATCGTCGAAGCTTGCATACTTTGGTTTTATTAATCGATGTGAAACCTTCAGGTTGTATCATGTATACATCCTCAAGCAGGTTTCCATTAAGGAAAGCTGTTTTCACATCCATTTGCCATATTTCATAATCATAATGAGCTACTATGGCCAGGAGCATCCGAATGGATTTGAGCATAGCTACTGGTGAATAGGTTTCGTCATAATCAATTCCTTGTTTCTGACGATATCCTTTTGCCACTAATCTAGCCTTAAAGGTAACAATATTACCTTCCATGTCGGTTTTCTTCTTGAAAACCCACTTGCACCCTATGGGCTTAATCCCTTCAGGCGGGTTAACCAAGTCCCATACTTGATTTTCGTACATGGAATCCATTTCCGACTTCATGGATTCAAGCCATTTATCCCTTTCTGAATTTATCAGAACATCTTCATAACTGATAGGTTCGTCATTGTTAACAAGTAACACGTCGTTCAATTCACTTATGAGAAATCCGTATCTCTCTGGAATATTGCGTGTCCTATCAGACCTACGAAGAAGTGGTGTTGTTTTAGGTTCAACTAATAGCTCATCATTATGAGTTATTGGTTGTGGGTCTAGACTAGGTGTCTCTGTAACGTCTATTGGAGTTTTTTGAACTTCGTCAAGTTCAATGCTACTCCCACTGTTTTCTTATAAAAGAAATTCTTTTTCTAGAAATACAACATACCTTGAAACAAACACCTTTTGTTCCAAGGGATGATAGAATTGGTAACCCTTCATTTCCTTAGGGTATCCAATAAATAGACATTTATCAGACTTAGCATCCAATTTGTCTGATACAGTCCGCTTTACATAAGCAGGACAACCCCATATCTTTAGGTGAGATAAATGAGGTTTCTTACTATTCCACGTCTCATATGGAGTAGTAGAGACTACCTTGGTCGGGACTCTGTTTAGTAAGTAAACAGCTGTCTTAAGCGCATAGCCCCAAAAGGATTTTGGAAGAGTTGCATGATTCATCATAGATCTAACCATGTCCATCAAGGATCGGTTACGCCTCTCAGATACACCATTATGCTGTGGTGTATATGGCGGAGTCCATTGAGACAATATCCCATTGTCCCTAAGATAATCTTGAAACTCTTGACTTAAGTATTCACCACCCCGATCGGATCGAAGTATCTTAATACTTTTGCCAAGCTGTTTCTCTACTTCACTTCTGAATTCTTTGAATTTCTCAAAAGCTTCAGATTTGTATTTCATTAAGAACACATACCCGAATCGTGAGTGATCATCGATAAAGGTAATGAAGTAGCTATAACTTCCTTGTGCAAGAGTTGACATTGGAAAATTCAGATGCATCTGAATCTGAATTTTTCAGAGAATTGGATTTTCCAATCAAGAGAGATTAAGTTTGGTTGAGCCAAACGATAAGTCGAATCTGAATTTTTTATAGACGCATCGGAAGCGTAAAATGGCTAAGTCATCTGAATTTTCCAATGTCAACTCTTGCACAAGGAGGCTATAACTACTTCATTACCTTTATCGATGATCACTCACGATTCGGGTATGTGTTCTTAATGAAACACAAATCTGAAGCTTTTGAGAAATTCAAAGAATTCAGAAGTGAAGTAGAGAAACAGCTTGGCAAAAGTATTAAGATACTTCGATCCGATCGGGGTGGTGAATACTTAAGTCAAGAGTTTCAAGATTATCTTAGGGACAATGGGATATTGTCTCAATGGACTCCGCCATATACACCACAGCATAATGGTGTATCTGAGAGGCGTAACCGATCCTTGATGGACATGGTTAGATCTATGATGAATCATGCAACTCTTCCAAAATCCTTTTGGGGCTATGCGCTTAAGACAGCTGTTTACTTACTAAACAAAGTCCCGACCAAGGTAGTCTCTACTACTCCATATGAGACGTGGAATAGTAAGAAACCTCATTTATCTCACCTAAAGATATGGGGTTGTCCTGCTTATGTAAAGCGGATTGTATTAGACAAATTGGATGCTAAGTCTGATAAATGTCTATTTATTGGATACCCTAAGGAAATGAAGGGTTACCAATTCTATCATCCCTTGGAACAAAAGGTGTTTGTTTCAAGGCATGCTGTATTTCTAGAAAAAGAATTTCTTTTATAAGAAAACAGTGGGAGTAGCATTGAACTTGAAGAAGTTCAAAAAACTCCAATAGACGTTACAGAGACACCTAGTCTAGACCCACAACCAATAACTCATAATGATGAGCTATCAGTTGAACCTAAAACAACATCACTTCTTCGTAGGTCTGATAGGACACGCAATATTCCAGAGAGATACGTATTTCTCATAAGTGAATCGAACGACGTGTTACTCATTAACGATGACGAACCTATCAGTTATGAAGATCTTCTGAAAAATTTAGAAAGGATAAATGGCTTGAAGCCATGAGGTCAGAAATGGATTCCATGTACAAAAATCAAGTATGGGACTTGGTTAACCACCTGAAGGGATTAAGCCCATAGGGTGCAAGTGGCTTTTCAAGAAGAAAACCGACATGTAAGGTAATGTTGTTACCTTTATGGCTAGATTAGTGGCAAAAGGATATCGTCAGAAATAAGGAATTGATTATGACGAAACCTATTCGCTAGTAGCTATGCTTAAATCCATTCGGATGCTCCTGGCCATAGTAGCTCATTATGATTATTATGGACTAAAGCAAGCATCCAGGAGTCGGAACATCCGTTTTGATGAGACTATCAATGAGTTTGATTTCTCACAAAATCCTGACGAACCTTGTGTGTACAAGAAGGTTAGTGGGAGTGCAGTCGTATTCCTAGTGTTATATGTCGATGACATATTACTTATAGGAAACGATATATCAGTCTTACAGTCAGTAAAAATTTGGTTGTCCAAAACTTTCTCCATGAAAGACCTGGGAGAAGCAACCTATATCCTTGGGATTAGAATCTATAGAGATAGATCAAAACGGTTGCTTGGTCTTTCGCAGTCATATATATAGACCGAGTGCTAGAAAGGTTTAGCATGTCGGAATCCAAGAAAGGTTACCTTCCCATCAGGCATGGGATCAACCTTTGAAGTCTATGTGTCCGCGCACAGAAGACGAGAGGATTTGCATGAATAAGATTCCTTATGCATCCGCGATAGGATCTATCATGTATGCTATGTTATGTACTAGGCCCGATGTATCGTATGCTATGAGCGTCACAAGAAGATACCAGTCTGATCCAGGAATGGATCATTGGGTGGCTGTCAAGACAATCCTCAAGTACTTAAGAAATACTAAGGATGTGTTCCTAATATATGGAGAAGGTGATATGGTAATACGTGGGTATACAAATGCTAGTTTCCGGACAGATAAGGATGACTCCAAATCTCAGTCCGGATACATATTTATTTTGAATGGAGGCGCAATAAGTTGGAAGAGTTCCAAGCAAGACATCGTAGCGGATTCTACCACGGAAGTGAAATATATTGCAGCTTCGGAAGCAGCAAAGGAAGCAGTCTGGATCAAAAAGTTTGTCTTAGAACTTGGTGTGGTTCCAACCATTGATGAAGCAATACCGGTTTACTGCGACAACAGTGGAGCTATTGCACAAGCAAAGGAACCAAGGTCTCATCAGCGATCCAAACATGTGCTTCGCCACTATCATCTGATTAGAGAGATTATAAGTAGGAATGATATACAAATTGAGAAAATTCCCACTGAAAGGAATTTAGCTGATCCTTTAACTAAGGACTTGCCTCAAAGCAAGTTTGAGGGTCATGTTAGAGCCTGTGATATTGGGTACCGTAGCGATTGGCATTAGGCCAAGTGAGAGTTTGTCAGTGATATGAGAGAAGTGTCCTAAGGTAATCGCCTTATGATTGTAATCATTTATTCTAATAAATGAATATTCACTATTTGAGTATACATGTTTGTGTATTTGATTGAGATCTTAAACTCATTTACTGAATGTCCGCAATACAATTCACAGCGTGAGAGAATTTGTGATGAATTCATAACTAGTGATTATCTCTACATGTGCAATTGTGAAGTATTGAAATTGTCCCTAGTCGATGAATTGATAAATACAGACACTATCAATTCTGTTGAGACTAACATAGGTTATTCTCTAATCAGCTGATTCTCACTGGCTGGTGACATTGAGATGTCCGGAGATAAAAATGAATGCTAGTTAAGGGAACTAGTTCATTGGAGTGACTGGCTGTAAAACTTCATATGGTAGTCTACATATAGATATGTCAGTGAAGTTCTTACTGCAGCTTAAGTGCGATGTTCCTTTGACTTGCGGTGTTCAAGTCATCTTGGTCATGGAGACTTATACTTTGACATCTTAAGCAAGCATCTCCAAGGAGGTGTGGACCCAGGATGATTGGGTATAAGCCGAAGTGCCCGAAGATGTTTGAACAACCTACAAAGGATTCACCACTCCTTGCGAGGAGATGTATACCCGAGGCCTATCGTCGGATTGTTACTCGAAGCCTCTGACCAGAGCATGACATGTTCAGAGTATGAATCTCTTAAATACATGAGAGTAATTAGAATCTGTAGGACGAGAAAACGTTACTTGGGCTAGGTGTGACGTAGTCAGCCTAGTGGGGACTGACACACATAGACCATGTCCTGAACCAAGTGGGTATAAGATGGTGAAGGGAATGGGGCACAATTCATTATAGCTGTTGAAGGGTTTCAGAATTGTTTCTGAGGTCAACCGTTGATCTTTCGATTAATTGGGGATCATGATGTACTACTAGGTGCCACTCATGATCGTTCTATAATTAATTGATTAATTATAGACGGCCAACATAAATCGAAAGCCTATTTAGTCACACGGACTACGAGTAATCCGAGGGATTTAAAACGAGTTGAAAATTCGATTTTCCAATCAAGAGAGATTAAGTTTGGTTGAGCCAAACGATAAGTCGAATCTGAATTTTCAGAGACACATCGAAAGCGTAAAATGGCTAAGTCTTTTGAAGACTTAATAGATGAATTAAATAAGTTTAATTCATTGGGGCTTGGCTTGGATGGGCCGGCCAAAGAGGGCCTCCATCCTCTTTGCTTGGCCGGCCACAATAAAGGGAGAGAACCATGTTTTTGGTTCAATTTATAAAATAAACCAAGTGTGGTTTGTTTTATAAAATTATGGATGATATAAATTTTTATATAATAAACCAAGGTTTGGTTTATTTTTCATGAAAATTAAAATGAACCATGGATTGGTTTATTTTATAAAATCAATCATGGATTGATTTACCATGATAAGAAAATTTATTCCATAGGAGAGAAGAGGCTTGATTGATTTTTATCATGAATTAAAATATGATTTTAACCATGATATAAAATCAGACTTGGCATAATGGAATAAGTTATTCCATATTTGAGAGGCTTGATGGTTGAGAGGCCACTATATAAAGGACCCAAGGCAAGGCTTGGGTGTGAATCGTAGAGATGATGGCATAGGCTCTCTCCCTCTCTTTCTCTCCTTCTCTTCTCCCCTTCTTGCCATGCGCCAACCAGCCCCAAGAAGGAGCACCAGGCGGCCACCACTGCCCTTTCCCTACCGACCACCACCTGCTGCCGGAGAAGGAAGCTCCGACCATCTCTTGGCCGAAAGAAGGTGCTGCCGGAATTAGAGTTTGCCGCAAGGATCTTTTTGCCCAAGCCTCTTCTTTTGCTTCGTCGGAATTTTGATTTCGGCCATCCTTTTGTGGTTAGTCTTCCGACTTCTCTCTTGGTTTTTCTCGTCGCGTTCTCGGAGAATCTAATAGTTCTCGAGAACACGAAACTCGTGGCTTTGCGAAGTCATCCTGAAGATACTCGGCGTGGACGCGAATAGAGGCGGAGCTTCCAAGGTACGCTTACGGTTGGATCTCGTCTCTTCCTTCGAGTTACGCGAGGTAATACGTAAATTAGTTTACGTTTCTGCAAAATTTTAAATATATGATCATGTCTACACAAGATAAACTTGCATGCTTAGATGTGTGGTTAAATGATTTAGAGAAATTATTTATGCTAAACCTTCCGCTGCACGTAATTAATTTTGAAATTACGAACCCGCATCCATGTCAACATGCACCCGGTCCCAATAGAGCACTATTCACGTGCATGAGGAGAGGAAAAGGTAAATTTAATCCTAGCCATTGGATTAATGTGATGGAGAAGATCTTAATCTGAGTCGTTTGTTTGGTTGAGGAATGGGGATCTAAATCTGAGCCATTGACCTTAAGTGATGATATAATCTTTGATCTTCAATTTGAGTCGTTCATGCATATGATGAAGAATATCTTGTTCTAACTGTTAGATCTTGAGATGAGTGGTTCAGATCACTTGAAGCTTAAAGAAGATGACACTTTTAGGTTTGAAGAATGGATTGAGCTATCTTCTTGTGCTTCAAATTGGATTCTTCTTCTCTTGAATCCAAATTAAATTGGATGAACTCCTCTTGATCTCAATCAACAATTAGATTTGTCTCAGATTTAGATGGAGGGCTAGATCTAAGTGAAGGAGCAGGATCTCTCTAGGTCTGGTTCAACATTCCAGATTGATTTGGCTTGATCTCCTCCATTTAACCTTCAAATCATCCCCAATTGGATCAAACTCGACCATTATCCATGGCTTTTTGGATTTCCTACAAAATCAAATTAAAAACCCCATACTAATAAAATAATATCCAAATTTTATAAAAATTATAATTAAGTCCAAAATGGATCCTACTAATAAAATATTATATAAACACAAGATTAAGCATATGAGAGGATAAAAATGCTAAGTATAAGAGCCCAAATAATCCATTTTGAAATGCTCACTATCAACTCCCCTACACTTATTCTTGACCGTCCCAGGCAAACAAACAAAACTAAAAATCAAATAAGAACTCATTCTCCTATTAATTCTCAATCAAACATAAAAGATAGTAAAAGAGAGTTACCTAAGACTATCAATTCTTAAAGATCAAAACATTCATAGTTCAATTCTTCTATTAGTTAACAAGCATTGTGACTTCAATGAATCTTGAATAGACCAAGCATGATAAAGCTCACAAGATAAATAGTGGTTGCTCTCACTCTCACAATAATACATAGGTAGAGTTCACTCAAAGCTACTCAAGATGTCATACTATAATATACTTGCTTATTTCCTACTCTCCACCACCATAAACACAAGAATAACATGACTCTGAAGGAATTATTAGAATCACAAAGAAGCAAAATGAGCACAAGATTAAGAAAGATGGCACAAAATGTAGGAAAGAAAATAATGAACATATGAAACAATAGGAATGCTACCATGTTGAGTTCAACCAAACAATGCACATAGCACTCCTTACAAACACATCACTATTTCTCTTCTATTTCATGCCTGTCACATACACTCTAAGCTCAAAATAGTCCTCCAATAAATACACATTAAAATCTACCATCACTTACCCCTCAAATAAAAATTACACATCATGTCAAATTTTCTTCTCTTTTTTCTTCTTCTTTTTTTCATGGGCGCCCAAATATTTTTATTCTTCTTCTTTTTTTCCTTTTTTTTCAACATGTTATCTAACATGACATGTTATCAATATAAGTCTCTCAACAAGACAATACATCTCTCAAAAATACAAACCATATCTCAAAAAGATAAAATATAGCTCAAAAAGATAAAGCATGGTTCAACTATGTTGATTAGGCACGGCTCACTCATGCTATATTTCAAATATAACCTTTCTCTTCCAAAAAAAATATATCTTCTCCCCACACTTAAAATTTGATTTTCTCGGTCAATAAACTCAACAAGATAGCAACCCAATGTGTTAATATCAAAAGGATAACAACACAAGTCACATAAGGTAAGGGGAAAAAGATATGGAAACAACCAAGGATAAATAAGAAGAATGTTATGAACAAAGCATGTATCACAAAGAACTAGGAGGAATTAAACAAGATAGCCTTCATCATAATCAAGCAACTCATGCTACATGTGATCTCAAGAAGGAGCAAAGCAAGTTCTAGAGTATCATCCATCGTGAGTGTAAACCACACATAATGAGGTAGAAAAATAAGAATGGCTAAAATTCTTACTATGTATAAAATGATCAAGCTTAGTCGTCTATCAAAATATATTCCATCACCACCTAGAAACCCATGCAATCACTAAAGTCAATCATATCTAAACTATCTCAAAAATTGATAGTCAAATATAACTAGCTTTAACGACTTCTAAGGTGACATAAGAGATTGCATAGAGAATTTATTCAAAATCCAACAAAACCAAAACTAGACAAGAAAACAAGATAGCTAAAAAAGATAACTAAAACAACCAAAACAACTAAAGCAAAGAACATATATACAAAGAAAAAGAACAAGAAATGAGAAGAGAACACGAAAACTTCATTGAATCATGGCGGCTAAACGCGGTTCAAAATTAACACACAGGAAAGGGAAGGGTCTGAATGGAGGTGAGCGACTTCTTCATGCCATTGATATCGTCAAGTACAACTCCCTCCATCATTACCTCCTCAAAGGTCCTCTCTGGCGGTCGAAAGCAATTGATTTGCAATATCCAATCTGAGAGCAGGACTATTGCATAGGAACTCAGGGCTTTCTTCTGTAGGAATATCGGAGGCATTAATACAAATAGAAGTGTCTAGTCTGGTGGCTGCCAGCTATCCATCACTCCTATGGTAATCAACTCATCAACATCATCATCCATAATATCCAGAATAATAGCTTCAACACTTTAGTATGCATCCTCACCAACTATAGCAGAATCTATAACTTCAACAGCAATATCATAATCAACAATTGCAAGATCAAGATTTCCATCCCATATTTTGCAGGACCCATCCACAACAACAAAATTAGCATCACCTACAACTTCCTTATCACCACCATGCATAGAAATGGAGGGGTCCTATAGAGTTGTAAAATCCAGGGCAATACCATCATCATCTCTACACTCCATCCCTCAAGCATGTCGATACCAGTCAGGACAATCTCTAAGGAAAGCTAATTGAACGTTGTGCTACCATTTCATTGGCAAATGACATCAATTTATCTAACTATATTTGCAAACTCTATAATGTTGCTTCAATCTTTTGTTGTTGCATGGTCAATTGTTGTTGTTGCTGTAAAAAGAATTGTTGCATACGCTCCTCTAGATCCTGCATTGATGTTGAATTGGTAAATTGAGAGTGCTCAATATTGTGATGCTGCCCATACAACTTAGGAATATGTTGGGGTTGATAATACTGAGTTGAATAAGCTCTCCAACCATGCATATAAGTGCTAGCAGCTGGATCATACACGTCGTGATATTGATGTTGATTACATCGAGGCCCATTAGAGAGAAAATTTGCTTCTAGGTACATGAAGGATCAATGATAAATGGATTGAGTTGGATTACCACACATCAGACAGGAGCTCAACCCTGAATCATAAGTTAGATCAACACCTCTAAATTGTTGAAGTGTGGATCCATAAGTGCTGAAAGATATTCTAGTCTCACCTGAAACAAAGAAAATCACTAGACATAGGAAACTCATAAAATAAAACACATAGATATATAAGAGAATAAAGCCCTAAATTTTTTTTTCCAAATTTTTGTGAATAATAGAAAAATAATTCTATGTTATCAAACAATGTACACTCCCCGGCAATGATGCCAAAATTTGATACGCACCCGTATATCATACTACGGGTGTATCTCAAATTACAATGAATAATACAGAACCTTCTGTATACTAAACTAGTATAGAGCTAACACGAGTTGTCTCCTAATGAGTGTAACAATAGGATGATAACAATAGAATTGATTGTTATTGTTTTTGGATTTTCTAGATATGAAATTGGGGTTTGGAGTTTTGTTCTCTCCACCTAATACAGTAAATAAAATCCTATCTAACCATCAATTATGAACCCACAGTGCAGTGTCACTCAATACTACAGATATCACCATCAATAGAATTAAAAAGTAGTAGACCTAATGTAGTAAATAAAATCCTATCTAACTATCAATGATGAACTCACAATACATTGTCACCCTATGTTAGGAGCGAAAGGTATTTAGATATCTCCACGATGGTATGATATTTTCCATTTTGGGCCTAAGCCCTCATGGTTTTGTTCTTGGGCTCTCCCAAAAGACCTCATTCCAATGGAGATATCTTTTTTCCTTATAAATCTATGATCTTTCCAATATGTTTTCGATGTGGGACTATATTTGTAACCTTGCAACCCCAACAATCTCCCCTCAAACAAAGGACCACAAGCCCCCCTCAAACGGAAACCCTTTTTGTTTGATGTCTGATCCTCAACCCACCGGGACTTTCTGCCTCTCGGTCCACCCGACCTACTAGGACTTCACCGCCTAGCCGCAACTAGGACTTCTCTGCCTGGTTTCTGGTCCTCTTGATCAAGACACAGGAGCCTACACATTCTTTATTCAAGGCTTAACGCACATGGTTAGATCTGGATCATGGATCTAGTTCGTGCTTCATCCAACGGTTAGTCCGATGAAGAGTGACCTGGCTCTGATACCAATTGTTAGGACTGAAGGAATTTAAATATCTCCACAATGGTATGATATTGTCCACTTCGGGCCTAAGCCCTCATGGTTTTGCTCTTGAGCTCTCCCAAAAGGCCTCATGCCAATAGAGATATTTTTTTCCTTATAAGCCTATGATCTTCCCATGTATTTTTGATATGGGACTATGTTTGCAATGGCTCCTACTCCAAGGCCCACGGTCCTTGACCATTTACGTTGGACAATTCTATAATTTAGAAAAAGGTTTACAAATGTATGAATTTAAGTATAGAATAGAAAAGCTTTTTATACCGACAACACTTAGGAAGAAGTCCAGAGTTTGTTGAAACATTATGTCATCGATCTTGAATGTTGTCAGCGCAGAAGACTTGTTGTAGCGCGGTTGTGTGCTTGAGTTGATGTTGTTTAGAAGCAAAGGGGCGAAGCCCCTTTTATAGCAGCTTCTCAGGCGCCTGATGGCTCTTGGGCGCCTTCCACGTCACCCGTATTGACCGCATCCTTCTCTGCAGACTTGGCCAACACTTATCACTTTTCTTGGGAGCTTGGGACAACTAAGGCGCCTGTGAGTTCACAGGTGCCTAGTAGCTGACGTGGAGCATCCGCTAGAAGAACCCCTTCTGGGGCGCCTGACAACATTCAGGCGCCTAGGTTCTCAAGCGCCTGAATACTTTCAGGAGCCTAGTATCGTAGCAGTCGAATTCTTTCAGCTTGTAACTAGGGTTAGTCCAAGAACAATAATATAATAATAATTATGCATGAAATAACATCCAGAGCTGTCTTGATTCTGACTTTGATTTCAAAATGAAATCTTAGGTCGAACAAATGCCTACTATTCCCTCATCCAGGGAACGCGCCCTCATCTACTTCTCTCAAGAGAAGTTACCTTTTGCCAACTGGCTCCTCCAGTTGAACTTTTGCTCAGCCTCTGAAACTCTCGGATCTCAAGACGTCTGTACCTCGACCCATCTCTGCTTTTGTCTGTAGTCCTCGCTCAGCTAAGTCTTCTGCCCAATCTTCCAGATCAGGTCTTCGGTGTTAGTCCCTGACCAGGTCTTCTTGCCAATTCCTTGAACCAGATCTTCGTGCCCAACTCTTGGTCAGGTCTTCGATGCCCAACCCTCGGTCAGGACTTCGTGTCCAATCCTCGACCAGGACTTTGTGCTCAACCCTGCAGGTCAAGACATCGTGCCTAGCTCAACTAGGACTTTCCTGCACACTTAGTAGAATAATTAGATCATAATATAAACTTAACTTTGAACCCTTTGCCATTATCAAAATCAGGTTCGATCTTGTGCTTCCGGCACCAACACCCTACACTATAGATATCACCATAAACAGAATGAAAATGCAAGTAATAAACTCCTAATTAATAAATAAATTGTAAGACAATAATAAAGATAATCTAACAAAAATAAATCAATAAGACAAGTAATAAAATCCTAATTAACTAATCCACAACTCTGATCACACACAAACAAACCAATCACTACCCTCACCGTCACACGGGGCCCAAAGCTTCAACCACCAACTCTGGTGGACAACAGTGAAGATTGTAGGACCGGTGCCGTCGATAGAGGGGGGGTGAATATCGACCATTAAAATCTTTCGGAGAAACTTTCGGATCTTCGTTCTAGATTCAGAGTTAGTAGCAGCGGAAAACACACAGAACGAAGAAAACAATAATACAGTGACACAGCGGGATTATTTACTTGGTTCCCAACCCCCCAGGGTCAGTACGTCCAAGGCCTATGTACTCGGCGTGAGTCCACTATTGGTCTCCTTTCCAGAATTTCCAGAGGCGGAGAAAACCCGTCTTACAGTGTACAATTACACGCAATAATATAGAAAAATTAAGTACGGTAATTAACAAAATGCAAACCAACAAGACAAGGATGAAGCTCGGCCAATCTGGACCTCCGAAGTGCCGCGCACCTCCTCCTGGAGCCTCCCGGTCGTAGAGCCTCGTTTCTAGCACGTTGTCGTCGGTCGGAATGATCAGAACAGTACTTTGAAGTCGTGTCTGAAGCAGAGGGGTCGAAGCCCCTTATATAGGCCTCCTGGGGGCGCCCCGGACGCTGGGGGCGCCCCGGATGACTTGGTCAAACTTTATCCCTGCGTCTACCTCGCCGCAGCTGATAACAGCTTGGACCAGGGCGCCCCGGATCTTCCGGGCGCCCATCTTGAACCCAGTCAGCGCTTATCCACTGCTTCGTACTCGCAGCAACGAACCAATATTGACCAGGGCGCCCTGGTGCATGAGGGCGCCCTGGTGCATGAGGGCGCCCTAGTTAGGGCCTTCATCAAGCTTACTTTGTCTTTGGTTCTTGGTACCTGCAATATCCACAAACACAAAGCATAGATACATATAATATTGGTCTTAAGGACTTGGTTCTGACTTCGGATCTCCACGAAACCCTAGGTCGAACCAGCACGAGTTCCTATCCCCGAGAACTCGCCCTTCACCTACTCCTTTCAGGAGATGGTTGCCACCCAGTCCTTCGGATGGACTTTTGCTTAGCCTTCGATTACTCCGGATCTCGAGATGCCCGTACCCCGACCCGTCTCTACTCCTGTCCTTAGTCATCGCTCAGCTAAGTTGCTCAGTCCCTTGGACCAAGACTCATTACCTAGCAATCCTCCGCCAGGTGCCTAGTAGTCCTTCGCCAGGTCTTCATTCCCTAGCAGCCCTTCGCTAGGTGCCTAGCAGCCCTTCGCTAGGTCTTAGGTTACGATACCTAGCAGCCCTTCGCTAGGTGCCTAGCAGCCCTTCGCTAGGTGCCTAGCAGCCCGTCGCTAGGTCTTTAGGTTATGATACCTAGCAGCCCTTCGCTAGGTGCCTAGCAGCCCTTTGCTAGGACTTAGGGTTTCGATGCCTAGATTAACTAGGACTTTTCCTCAGCTTTGGTTACTTTACTTTTTCTCCCCTTTGTCTATTCATTGTATACTGACTTAAGTGTATTGTCAAACATTAAAACACTTAAAGAGGAATATCATTGATGCAACTTGCACCAACAATCTCCCCCTTTTTGATGTTTGACAATAACTTAAGTTAGATTGGTTTAAGGGGCTAACTTACCATCCTTGGGGTAACAATGAAAAAAAACTGATATAGGTTTTGAAACTACATTTTTGATCTTCGGGGAAAATTTTTTCTAACTTATGCACACATCTCTCTCCCTTTGTCATACATCAAAAATAAAATACTTGCACCAACATTAAAAACTTTGGTTCTTTTTGAAAATACTTAGTGCAAAATTTTTGAACGCAATATATTGCAAAAAAAATTATGTAATTTTTGAAAATATAAGTACCTTTGAAAATATATTGAATTTTTGAATAATTAAGTACTTTTGGAAAATACATAACTTTTGAAAGAATGTTATTTTAGAAAATATAAATGTTATGCCTATTTTGCAAATACTAACTTGTTTTTCGAAAATAAGTGTTTTATGAAACATAATATTTTTCAAGGTCAAGTAAATATTAGTAGAATTTTGAAAAAAAATGATAGTACTTTTGAAATAATATTTGGCTTTGAAAGACATAGGTACTTTTGAAAACATAATATTTGACTTTATTTGGTTAATTTTCCAGTCTGACACTATCCTGGAAACCCTTGTTGACTACAAGGACATTTTCCTAAGTGTCCTGGAAGTTTTCCAACCCAAGTAAATATTATATAAAAAATTTCATAAGTCACAGAATAATAGGATGTAAGTTAATTTTGAAAAATATAAAGATTCTAAAGTGATATTACTTGATTTGGTTTATCTTCCAGTCTGACACAATCATAGGAAACCTTGTTGACTACAAGGACATTTTCCTAAGTGTCTTGGAAGATTTTCCAACCTCAAGATATTATTTTAAAAAAACAAATGAATTTTTGAAAATAATAGTATTTTTTTTTTTGAAAATTGATACTATTTTGAAAGAATACTTATGTTTTCAACAGGATTTGAAAATACCGCGCATGAAAACATTTGATATATTTAATAATTCTTTTAATTTGATCTCCCCCTAAACTTGACCTAGTCCTGGGAAGCTTGTTGACCACAAGTACTCTTCCTCTAAGTCTTAAGGGTTGATTCAAATTAAGGAAGTTATTTAATAATTTCAAAACAATTAATTTAACAAAATTGTTTCAAAAGTTTGATTTAGACTCCCCCTAAATCTGACACGTCCTAGGAGTCCATGTAGATTATGAAGTGGACTTTCCTCTATGTCTTTAGGGTTTATCAAAATCAAACAAGACAGGTAATTTTACAACATAAATCTCATTTTTTTCGAAAAACACATGTGACAACGATTTAAAGCTTAATTTTCGAAAAGTATTTTCAAATAATAGTAATTTTTTAAGGTGCAAATTTTTGAATGAAAAGTACTCCCCCTGTACCCGATACCGTTTGACTCTATCTAAGTGCCTTAAGGAACTTTAGTGTTGTCCTAAGAGGCTTGTGTCTAATTGAGTGAGTCAAATAAATTTTTGAAAAGATATATTTTTGAAAAAAATGTATAATATATATAATCAATCAGACAAGCATGAATTCCATAAAAACATTGTTATGTTGAAGCACTATTTTGAAAATATATTTTTATGAAAATATTCTAATAATTTTGAGAAACAATTTTGAAAAATATTTTTCAATTCATTAGTCCTTAACATCTCACCCATTTTAGATGTATCAATACAACAAGCATGGTTGCCTTATAGATGTATTGTGAGATGCTTGATTTATTTTTCTTAATTTATTAATTCTAAGATTTAATTGAAGCTTGTGTTAGATTTGAATTTGAAATTCAAAAATTGGCTTCCAGGTCTTGGCGAGGCACTAGGCCTTCTTTGGCCGTAGCCTTATGGGATCATCCACCCTTTCCTTGACAAAGCCGTTTAATGAAGTTTCATTTTCAAAATTAATCTTTGAAAAAGTTCTGGTCTAACTAGTTTGGGTTCTGGATCGGTAGCTTCGGCTAGTTTCACCAGTCTAAAGAGACCAAGTGAACTTGATCTTATTAGAATTGGCTTCCCTAACGTACTATCATCTCACCGCCACCCAATACTAGGTTGATCAAGTTTCAATTATTCTTTTCGTATAGCCGTTCTAATATATGCATAAAATTTAAATATGCATGACATGTCATATATTTTAAAAGAATAGCAAATGCATGTCATGGCAGTTATGCATGAGTCAAACAAGTCAAATAATTTTATTTAAGTTTCTAAAATGTATCAAATTCCCGATTTGATACATGTCGAGTGAACCCGCGAATATGTCAACCCATTTTGACATATTTAATGTTATTAATTTTAATTGTTACACTTTGGGTAAAATTTTATTTTAGTTTGAGTTTAAGTTATTTAAGATTTTAGTTGGATTCAGGTTAATTACGAATTAATTGAGGTTGAATTAATTAGAAATTAATTGATTATTATTAAACTTAAATTAAGTGAAGTTTTAATTTGGATTCAACTTAATTTTACTTTGAATTAAATTGATTTAATTAAGATTTAATTTAGGTTTAATTTGAATTTAATTGAATTATTTGAATTAATACGAATTTAATTGAATTATTTGAATTAATTCAAATTTAATTGAACTTAATTGAATTATTTGAATTAATTCGAATTTAATTAAGATTTAGTTTAAATTTAATTAGGATTTAATTAAGATTTAATTAGGATTTAATTAATATTTAATTTGAATTTAATTAATATTTAATTTGAATTTAATTAATATTTAATTTGAATTTAATTAATATTTAATTTGAATTTAATTAATATTTAATTTTAATTTAATTAATATTTAATTTGAATTTAATTTGAATTTAATTAAGATTTAATTTGAATTTAATTAAGATTTAATTTGAATTTATTAATATTTAATTTGAATTTAATTAATATTTAATTTGAATTTAATTAAGATTTAATTTGAATTTAATTAAGATTTAATTTGAATTTAATTAATATTTAATTTGAATTTAATTAGATTTAATTTGAATTTAATTTTAATTTAATTAATATTTAATTTGAATTTAATTTGAATTTAATTAATATTTAATTTGAATTTAATTAATATTTAATTTGAATTTAATTAATATTTAATTTGAATTTAATTAAGATTTAATTTGAATTTAATTAATATTTAATTTGAATTTAATTAATATTTAATTTGAAATTAATTTAAGTTTTAATTTGAAATTAATTTAAATTTTAATTTGAAATTAATTTTAATTTCGAATTAGGATTTAATATAATTTAACTTGAATTTTTTTTAGGTTATAATGATTAATTAATAATTGTGGGTTTAAATTCATCATTTTCATTATTTCAAAAATTTCTTCTTCATCTTTATCTTTCTTTTCAAGTTTTTATAATAATTTTGATTTATTTGAATTTTTGTAATTTTTATTGATTATGATCTTTATCTTAGAAAATTCTATCTCATCCTCAAGATTAGATTTTTCAATATTCTCATAGTAAGTGGAGTAAATTGGGCCACTAATTAATGTTTTGTAATAATCTTCAATATTATCTATAATTAAATTATTATCTAGAAGAAAATTATCTTCATTATCCTTGGAATTATCCTCAGATATATTTTCAATATTTTCCAGACATTCAGAATTAATCTCTAGATTATCCTTAGAATTAATTTCTGGATTATCTTTAAGATTTTCAGATTCAGAATTATCCTTAAGATTTTTGAATTCAGATTTATCCTTAGGATTTTCAAATTTGAATTCGAATTTATCCTTAGGATTAATTTCAGATTTAAAACTAGAATTAATTGTATCATTATCTGTAGAATTATCAGAGTTTATTTTAGATTTAATATCAGAATTAATTTTAGCAATTATTGAATTGGTATTAATAATTAAATAGTTAATTTTGGATATTTTAATCATATCCGTATTTTCTAATTTTTCATGCAAAATATTTAATCTACAATGCAGTAAATTTAATTTTTCAGAAAAATTAACTGAATTATCTAAAGACAGTGCAGGAAATTGTAAGACTTTTGGAATGTAAATCTTACGTACCTTCGCCGGACACTTATTTTTGTAGTGCCCGTATTTCTCGCATTTGAAACATCTGATGTGATTTTTGTTTTTCCGGACTTCTGGCGCTGGAACCCCCTGTGCCGCCGGTGATGTAGACCGAATCTTACGAGTAGGGCATTGATTTTTGTAGTGCCCTCTCTCCCTGCACGTGAAACAAATAATATGCAATTTAAAATTAGACATTAAAAATAATGTACCTGATTCACCCCTGGGCTCCCCCTCAACTCCTGGCGTCTTTGCTCCGTCGGCGGTTAGTCCGGTGAAGAGCGGCTCGGCTCTGATACCACTTGTAGGACCGGTGCCGTCGATAGAGCGGGGGGTGAATATCGATCGTTAAAATCTTTCGGAGAAACTTTCGGATCTTCGTTCTAGATTCAGAGTTAGTAGCAGCGGAAAACACACAGAACGAAGAAAACAATAATACAGTGACACAGCGGGATTATTTACTTGGTTCCCAACCCCCCAGGGTCAGTACGTCCAAGGCCTATGTACTCGGCGTGAGTCCACTATTGGTCTCCTTTCCGGAATTTCTGGAGGTGGAGAAAACCCGTCTTACAGTGTACAATTACACGCAATAATATAGAAAAATTAAGTACGGTAATTAACAAAATGCAAACCAACAAGACAAGGATGAAGCTCGGCCAATCTGGACCTCCGAAGTGCCGCGCACCTCCTCCTGGAGCCTCCCGGTCGTAGAGCCTCGTTTCTAGCGCGTTATCGTCGGTCGGAATGATCAGAACAGTACTTTGAAGTCGTGTCTAAAGCAGAGGGGTCGAAACCCCTTATATAGGCCTCCTGGGGGCGCCCCGGACGCTGGGGGCGCCCCGGATGACTTGGTCAAACTTTATCCCTCCGTCTACCTCGCCGCAGCTGATAGCAGCTTTGACCAAGGCGCCCCGGATCTTCCGGGCGCCCATCTTGAACCCAGTCAGCGCTTATCCACTGCTTCGTACTCGCAGCAACGAACCAATATTGACCAGGGCGCCCTGGTGCATGAGGGCGCCCTGGTTAGGGCCTTCATCAAGCTTGCTTTGTCTTCGGTTCTTGGTACCTGCAATATCCACAAACACAAAGCATAGATACATATAATATTGGTCTTAAGGACTTGGTTCTGACTTCGGATCTCCACGAAACCCTAGGTCGAACCGGCACGAGTTCCTATCCCCGAGAACTCGCCCTTCACCTACTCCTTTTAGGAGATGGTTGCCACCCAGTCCTTCGGATGGACTTTTGCTTAGCCTTCGATTACTCCAGATCTCGAGACGCCCGTACCCCGACCCGTCTCTACTCCTGTCCTTAGTCATCGCTCAGCTAAGTTGCTCAGTCCCTTGGACCAAGACTCATTGCCTAGCAATCCTCCTCCAGGTGCCTAGCAGTCCTTCGCCAGGTCTTCATTCCCTAGCAGCCCTTCGCTAGGTGCCTAGCAGCCCTTCGCTAGGTCTTAGGTTACGATACCTAGCAGCCCTTCGCTAGGTGCCTTGCAGCCCTTCGCTAGGTCTTTAGGTTACGATACCTAGCAGCCCTTCGCTAGGTGCCTAGCAGCCCGTCGCTAGGTCTTTAGTTATGATACCTAGTAGCCCTTCGCTAGGTGCCTAGCAGCCCTTCGCTAGGACTTAGGGTTTCGATGCCTAGATTAACTAGGACTTTTCCTCAGCTTTGGTTACTTTACTTTTTCTCCCCTTTGTCTATTCATTGTATACTGACTTAAGTGTATTGTCAAACATTAAAACACTTAAAGAGGAATATCATTGATGCAACTTGCACCAACAAAGATGACGATGGCGTTCACGCCGACAATGACAATGGTGCGAATCTCCCATTGAAGCTGGACAACACTGATGGAAGTTGACTGGAAGAATGAAGGGTTGATCACGTACTCCGTTGATCTATGCTTTTGCCCATGCCAACCACGCCAAGCTTAGCCAGATCAGATGAAGCTAGAACTGAGAACACACTATGGGGAACTCACAATCAAACATGCCAGCAAGGAGGAGATGTATCGCTAGTCCACTACCCCTACGTTGTTCGCCTTCGCAACCACATCGGTAAGACTTTGGGGAGCATCAGAAGAGGGGGAAACACACTGGTAAACCACGTTAGTGAGGTGAAGATGGTCTTAACTCGCTGTCGGCACCGCTCCTTGCTGCTCTACTAGTACAACCGTGCCGGAAGGGCTCTAGGAAATCTCGAAAGTGGATGACAATGCCAGCGAACCACGCCGACCAATTAAGAACAATCAAATGGGTTCATCACTGGTCGTTCACAACCAATGGAAAGATCACCTCTTCCTGTCGCTTCTTGGGTTTGCCGAGATGGCAAAGAAGAGGAGAGAAGGGAACCGACGGTGAAGAAGAGGTCGCATGTGGTGGTGAAGAAAAGAAGAAGAAGTGGAAGATAGAGGTGCGGCGGGGCTTGCTATGGCAGTCCATGCAAGCTCATGGGGGAAGAAGAAAAGAGTAAGAAGGAAGAAGGGTCGGCCGGTAGCTGTGGAGGGGTGGTCGTCGACCGAAGGTGAAGAAGAAGAAGAAGGAGAAGAGGTGGGAGTGCCACCAGCGTTACAATGCTCATGATGGCTGGGAGAGAAGATGAGAAGGGATGGAGAGGGAAGTCCGACCGACGGTTGGGAAGAGGTGCCACTAGCCAGAGGTGAGGAAGAAGGAGAAGTGGGGTGGCACTTGGGTTTGTTGGGATTGGGCTACTGTAGTGGGGTTGGAGAGCACTGTTCAAGTGTCTGAGGAGTGAGGAGAAGAGGAAAAGAGAAGTTTGATCCTAGTCGTTGGATGAAAGAGATCTGTTCTCAGTCGTTGGATTCATTGATGGAGAAGATCTTCATCTGAGACGTTTGTTTGGTTGAGTAATGGGGATCTAAATCTGAGCCAATGATCTTAAGTGATGATCTCATCTTTGATCTTCAATCTGAGCCATTCATGCATGTGATGAAGAATATCTTGATCTAACCATTAGATCTTGAGATGAGTGGTTCAGATCACTTGAGGCTTAAAGAAGAATAGGCTTTTGGGTTTGAAGAATGGATTGAACTCTCTTCATGGGCTTCAAATTGGGTTCATATTCTCTTGAATCCAAATTAAATTGGATGAACTCTTCTTGATTTCAATTAATAGCCAGATTTGCCTCAAATCTAGATGGAGGGCTGGAAGGCTAGATCTGAGTGAAGAAACAAGATCTCTCTAGATCTGAATCACCGTTCCAAATTGATTCGGCTTGATCTCCTCCATTTGACCTCCAAATCAAGCATGATTCAATCTAACTTGACCCCAATCCATAGCTTTTTGGATTTTCTAGAAAATCAAATTTAAAATATGAGAAATAATACCCAAATTGTAGGAAATTTACAATTAAGTCCATAAATGGATTGTACTGTTAGTGTTAGCCCTAGAGCCAATTATAAGATGTGTTGGGCTTCGGTTGCGCATGGGAATCCTCTCCATGTCCCGGATTAAAATTTCATTAATTGAAACCTATCCGAATGGAGAATAAGTTCCCAAACAACCGACTCATCATCGTACTAATTGATTCGATTGACCACTTGAACAAACTTGTTGTTCAAGTCATCTAACTCGTCTAACCAATTAGCCGCGGAATAGATGAGAATGGATCGCCGGTTTTTGTGTTTATCATCAGGGTCCATGATAATTATCAACATGAAATATAAACATATGATAATACAAGATGTAAAGGAACCAAAACAAGAAGTTATACCTCTCGTTTACCTCGCGATTTTCTATTGTATAACCCAACCTCTTCTTGGACGTCGAGTGGGTGACGATCTTCCAAGAATGAAGTCACCAAGGCATGTTCTTCCTTGGTCTAGGAAGTCAGGAAGGGTAAGGAGTACTCGAATAGGTCAACCTAGCTAAGTGGAATTAGCTGAAGCTACCTCGACACATCCTAGACTAGTTAGACCAGAGTTTCACAAAAGTAAATTAAAAGTATCATTTCTTTAAAAGGCTTTATCTAAGGAAATGGTCGTTGTTCTGATATCCAAGAAGGCCCCTGTGCCTCGCTAAGACCAGGAAGCCAATTATTAAAATTTACATTTAAATTACTACTTGTTAAACTTGAATCTAACTCAAGATTAAACAATCTATAAAATTAAATTGAGAAAAATTAATCAAGCATCTCACAAACACCCATAAGGCTACAATGCTTGTCTGTACAGCGACACTTAGAATAGGTGAGATGATAAGGACTAATAAATTGATAAATATTTTCAAAATGTTTTCAAAAATTCCTTAATATATTTTCATAAAAACCTATTTTCAAAATAGTGATTAAAAATAATCATGCTTTAATGAATTTCATGAATGATTGTGTGTACTTATAAATAGATTTCAAAAATTATCTATGTTTTCGAAAATTGTTTGACCTACACTTAAACATGAGCCTTCTAGGTCAACACTAAAGTCCCTTAAGACACTTAGTTAGAGTTCCTTGTATTTAACAAGGGTAGTTAGAAGGTGTCAGGTTCAAGGGGAGTCAGTTTTTATGTGATTTCAAAATATTTCTGTTTAAAAATTATTTTTAAAAAACTATTCTTTCCAAAAAAAATATTATGTCTTTCAAAATGATTTTTGCTCAAAAAATTATTTTTGCAAAAATATTATTTCAAAAATTTATGTCTTTCAAAAAACATTATTTTAAAAATTTATTATGCCTTTCAAAATATTTTTTGAAAAATACTTCTTCAGAATTAATTATATTTGTTTTAAAATGTTCTTCTAAACAATGCTTTAATTGCTCTTATGATTTGGATAAACTCTAAAAACACATAGGTTGTTTTTCTTATAATCTACAAGGATTTTGAAGATTGTACCAAGCTTAGGGGGAGTCTCAATCAAAAGAACAATTCGCCTTTTGATTACCTTAAATTATTATTGTGTAATTCTTTTCGTTTGAATCAAACCCTAAGACTTAGAGGAAGATCAACTTGTGATAAACAAGCTTAATAGGACTATGTCAGGTTTAGGGGGAGTTTAAAGTAAATAAACTATTAGAAGTTTCAAAGATACTATATTTCTAGGAAACACTATCTATTCAAAAATACTTTATTTTTGAAAATATAATATTCTCATTTTCTAAAATATTTTTATTAAATCTTCTCGTCTTTTGAACATCTTTGAAAACATTTAAAAAATTACTTGGTTTGGAAAAATCTCCAAAACATATAGGAAAGTTTTCCTTGTGGTTAACAAGGTTTCCTAGGATTGTGTTAGAATGGGGAGGAATCCAAACCATAAAATTTATTATTATTCAAAAATTAAATACATATATTGATAATACTTTAACTTGAATGGAAAATCTCTATGACACATAGGAAATTTTTTGTGGTCAACAAGATTCTTAGGATTGTGTCAGATTTAAGGAAATTCAAATCAATAAAGTACCTATCTTTTCGAATTTTACTCAAGTACTTAGCATTGCTTAAAATTTTTTCTGAAAAAGGTAGTCAGTTTTTTAAAAAACAAAATGGGAAGGATTTTTCAAAATTATGTTTTATTTAAAAAATCTTAAATATGATCAAAAATCATATTGTTGGTGTAAATTTTTAACCTAAAATCTTTATTATTACCTTATATTTCTTTTTGATGTCTGTCAAAGGGGGACAGATTACTTTAGGTTAGATTTTTTTTTATTTATCCTGAGTATTGACCTAAAACTCTTAGACCAAAACCTAACTTATGATTATTGTCAAACATTAAAAAAGGGGAAATTGTTGGTGCAAAAAGCATCAGACATGAACAGTCAACCTCTAGTATTTCGATGTTTGACAATATAACAAGGTCTGATCAAAGTGATTAAGGGTCAAGCCAAACAGGACTTGATGTTTTGTAGGGTAAACTCATGTTTGATCAGTTTAACCAAACAGTTAGCTAACCAGGACTTGATGCTTAGCATAGTGATTAGTACCCAGGGTTGGTCAGGTTGACCAAGGGTTAGCAAAACAGGACTTGATGTTTGGCAGAGTGATCAAACCTAGATCTGACATGTGTGATAATATACCAAGGTTTGGTCAGTTAGAACAAGGGTTAGCCAAACAGGATCTGATGTTTAGCAGAGAACCCAGAGTTGGTTGGTTAGACCAAGGACTAAGCCAAAGAAGACTTGATGTTTGGCAGAGAGAATTCTAGTCAGGATTAAGATACTAGCAAAGAAGTCCTTGTCAAGGCACCGATGTTAAATCCGACATGTTTGATTAGGTTCCGAAAAATTTTCGGAGAGTTACCAGATAGGTTCCGGGGCTTCCGAGGCCTGAGACCCAAACTTAGGGATCAAAAGGTATTAGAACTAATAGTTACAAGGGCTAATTGTAAGGAAATTTTGAACATAAGGATGAAATTGCAAATAGCCGAAACCTATTGGACTAAACTGCAAAAAGACCGGTATAAGTGGCTGATTAGGGCTCGGGCTCAATACTTGTGTCTTCTTCCCTGCCGATCGCAGCCGCCACCATCACCTCCCCCTTCCTCTCGACTCCTTCGCCGACAACCAAGCCAAACGCGAGCACCCTCCACCCCTACCGATCGAGAGCTGACGACACCGACTCCCTCAGTTTTCCCTCTCTCCGGCGAACCTCAATCTCGGATCTAGCTGGCGTCGAAGCCTCAAGCCCTCTCGCGAACCGTTGCTAGGGTTTCCTCTTCGGGCGATTTGGGGCACGGCGGTGCCCTTAGGCCGACGAGTTCATCGAGGTTCCGAAGCCCCACTTGAGCTTGGAAACGAGCTAGGGAGTTAGACGGAGGTGTTCAGGTCGATGGCTTGGAGCAGGGAAGGAGGTCTTGGCTTCGGATCTCCAGGGAGTTGAGGTAAGGGTTGTTATCTGGGTTGCTAGTTGTGGTTTCGGTCTCTGTGAGCTCAATTCAGATTTGGATGGGTTGCTTTGTAATTCAGATTTGGATGGGTTGCTTTGTGGATTGCTGAGCAGATTCACGGATCTTCCATCTCTGGGTTGGCCTGCCGGATTAGAGTAGTTGTGAGCCTGAGGAATTACGACTGTGTAAGGTGAGCTCTAAACCCCTACTTAATTCATCTCGTTCTGATGTTTCTGTCATTTTGGACTACTGTGTGATTAGGGTTTAAGATGTGTTAGTTGATAACTTGATCCGGCCCTTGTTGTTTCCATTTGATAGTAGGCTGCGAGGTGGATTATCTTTTGTTTGGAATATGTAACCGAATGGTAAGCCCTGTGTTGGATTATTAGGATTGTATTGTGGTTAGCATCAAATTACCATGTGAATGGTAGATAAACCTGCTTAGATCAATGAAGGTAACTTTGTATTAGGATCTTATAGTGTTTGGCACATGTTACCTTGAAAGGATGGGGTGATTGAGTTGAGATTGGGTTTAGTATGAAGCTTAATCCTAATAATCTACGTATGATGAATGTGAATTTAGGGTTAGACGTAATTAAATGAAAGAGTACAATTGGATAAACCCTAATTTGGTTAAGGAGTAATTAGCTAAGTATTTTCCTGTAACTAGCTAATTAAATCTATCCCTGATACAGGGACTTGATTTGCTTTACGGTTGCGGATTATTCAGACGGGTGGTTCTTTCTGCCTTGATACAGACTTCTACTCTTGGAGGCGGGTACCCTTTGACTTATCTTTTAGATATTGTCATATTGCTATGCATGGTTGGTTATAGATAGCAGTAAGATTATACGCTAGCTTTGTTTATTATGCCTGTCCTGGATACTTGTTAGTTATCCCTGAGTTATTATGCCTGTCCTGGATACTTGTTAGTTATCCCTGAGTTATTATGCTGTTAGTTTCATACAGTCTCAGGTATTGCCATATCTATATGTATGCTTAGATATCGGAATGTATCTCTTGTATTTGACATGAGGGATGTATGTGTGCATATCATACATCATTCTTGCATTGTTGCATGCCGGCGATCAGCGACTCCCTTGTGGTTGAGCCTAATCGTCTTCCGGTACATGATATGCACACACGGCCACTCATGGGTTAGTGGATACCGTAGATGTGTGCATTTGCTCTATATTGCTCCGTTCGACCACTATGAGGAGGGTGAGCGCGGGCGTGGTAGCAGCCAGGGGTCCCTTCTCGTACTGAGCCACGAGGAGATGAGAGCGGAGCTCCCCCATTGCTTGGGGTAGGGGGGTGGTCCCCCGCCAGCATCCTGTCCACTCGGTCACTCAGGAGCAGTGATGGAAGAGTGCGTACAGTTGTCATAGCCCTACCCGTTCAGACGTCCCTATGACAGGTGTACGATGATCTGTCTGGTGTCAGGGGTGACACATGTCATTGCACCATGTGCATACTTTGCATCGTGCATTGTTTGCTGCACTTGATTCTTGCACTTGTTTGACATGCATATTCTGGAGACTTGTTATTTGAGATTATATGTCTAATGATATTTCCTTGGTACTTATTATCCTCTTTTCAGGTTAGCTGGATTCTGGTATGTATCTACCTCAGTATTTCCAGTACTAGTTTTTCCATATTGTTGATATGAGACTGTATTAACGTAGATGCTTATTGTTATTATAACATACTATGCATATCTACTGGGTATTCGCTGAGTTATGGACTCACCCCGTTGCCATATATATTTTTATTTCAGGTTGAGATATTGGGAGTCGCCAGAAGAGCCCAGCAGCCAGTCCCTACCCATCGCGACGGCATAGTTTCGTTTTGTACTTAGTAGTGTCTATTTGTATATTTACTTATTGGACTTGTATATGTCTTGGGAGTGTTGTCGTGTGCCCTAAGGGGTTTTTGTATTGGTTGTTTCGTCGTAAGTCGGACCGGTCCGCAGTCAGGTATGATTTACTTAGTTGTCTTGTGATTTTTATGTTATGTTTATCTATTTTGGAGGCCTGAGGCCAAATATAAACTGCGTGGTATTGTTATAGTTGTTGTGTGTATGTGTAAATTGTCCGTCGGACAGGGGAGGTGCTGTCCGATTTTCTATTGGATCAGCGGCTCCTGGGTCTCGGGGCGTGACAACCGAAGTCCTGGTAAGTAAAGCTGGGCACGAAGTCCTGGATTGAGAAATTGGGCACGAAGACCTGGCTGAGGGTTGGCCATGAAATCTTTGTTTGGGGAATTGGGCATGAAGTCCTAGTCGAGGATTTGGCACGAAGACCTGCCCGAGGGTTGGGCACTAAAGTCCTGGTTCGAGGAATTCAGTATGAAGTCCTGGTCAAGAATCGGGCAGAAGACTTAGCTAAGCGAGGACTACAGACAGAAGTAGAGACGGGTCAAGGATCGGACGTCTAGAGATCTGAGAGTCTCTAAGGCCAAGCAAAAATCCAACCAGAGGTCCTGGTTGGCAAAAGGTAACTTCTCCAGAGTGGAGTAGGTGAGAACGCGTTCCCTAAAATAGGGAACAGTAGGCGACGATTCGACCTAGGATTTCATTTAAAATCCAAAGTCAGAACCAGAAAACTTTAGCTGTCAATCAAACTTACAGGATTTGGGCTTAGGATTGTTTGTTTGCCTTTTGTTTATTTGTCTTGCAGGAACCTAGAGTTGGAGGCAAGATAGGAGAGCAAATGCAA
Source organism: Boesenbergia rotunda (assembly GCA_024364735.1). Taxonomy (NCBI): domain Eukaryota; kingdom Viridiplantae; phylum Streptophyta; class Magnoliopsida; order Zingiberales; family Zingiberaceae; genus Boesenbergia; species Boesenbergia rotunda. Next base: position 46,805 of record JAGFNQ010002677.1, read on the forward strand.
ATGAACAAGGCCTGTAAAATGGGCTTCCGGGCGCCCCCATCATCCCAGGCGTCCTCATGGTGAGGCGCCTCCATCATCCCAAGCGCCCCCATCATCCCAGTCACCTCATTTCTCCCAGGCACCCAAGAAGGCAGATTTTGTCCCCTACATGTTGTTCACTAGCTGGATCAGATTCGACTACCTTTAAGGTGCCTCTATTGGCTCTAGGGCGCTCGGATGCTTACTATATAAGGGGATTCACCCTCTCATTTCAAAACATCAATCTTTCCTTATGATTACTCATTCCTTGTGAAGAAAAAGTGCTAAGACGAAACTCTGCAACCAAGAAGGCTCCAGGAGGAAGTGCGTGATGCTTCGGACTTCCAGATTAGTTGGGAACGTCATATTTGTTTGTTTGCATTTAGTTACAAATTGTGTTCATTTCATTATCATTATTGTGACTGTACCAAAAACTGTAAGACAGGTTTCTCTGCCTCCGAAAACTTCTGGAAAGGAGACCACTGGTGGGCGGGCGCTACCCGTAATTAGGCCTTGTACGTCCTGACCCTGGGGGGTTGAGAACCAAGTAAATCCCCCATGTTTACTGTGTTATGTTTTTCCTTTATTATCCCACAGTGCTACTAACAACTTTGATATTAAGCAAATGATCGACAATGTTCCAAAAAATGTTTACGAGTTGATATTCACCCCCCCCCCCTTATCAACACCACTGATCCTACAATTGGTATCAAAACTGGTGGCTCTGATTGGACTCACCGTCGAAGGAGCAAGAAGGCCAAGAATTGAGAGGGAGTCACGGGTGAAAGAGGTATATTTTTTAAAAATGTCTAATTTTAAAATTCACATAATCTGTTTCAAGTGCAGGGAGAGAGGACACTATAAAAATAAGTGTCCTACTCGTACGATTTGAACACCACCGGTGGCAACGGAGGTACCTGTGCCAGGAGTCTGGAGGGACAAAAGCCACATCTGTGCTTCAAGTGCCAAAAATATGGGCACTACAAGAACCAGTGTCTAGACTGGAGGATAAGCGAGTCAAAAATGTGAGGAAATAGGAAAAAGGTAAAGAAGGTACAAATTTAATTCTTGCAAAAATATTCCTATCAACTTAGATTCAAATGTATATGATAATTTTCTTCCCAATAATACCTAATTTAATTTTTTGGGTAAATTAAATTTTCTATATAGTAAGCTAAATGTCTTACATGATAAATTAGCTAGTAATAGTCCAAAATCAAACATTGATAATGTTAAAATATTGAATATTAATTCCTTAAATTTTAATATTAATACTATACTTTAGATATTAATTTTAATATTTTGAATAATTTTTATGATAATTCTAATAATTTTGAAGATAATAATGAAACTTTAATAATGATAATTCTAATAATTTTGAAGATAATAATGAAACCATAATTAATAATCTCAAAATAATTCTAATAATTTTGAAGATAATAATGAAACCATAATTAATAATTCTCAAAATAATTCTACTAATTCTGAAGATAATACTCAATCTTTTATTAATATTTTTGAAGATAATGCTCAACCATTAGTTAATAATGATGCAAATAATTCTGAAGATAATTATGAAACCTTAATTAGTTATTCTACTTATTTTAATAATAATGATACAACTTTAATTAGCAATTCTAAATATTATTCTACGTATTTTGAAGATAATGATACAACTTTTATTAAATCTAAATTTAACTCTAAAGGTGAAAAAGAATATGATTCTGAAGATGAAGATGAAGATGAATTCATGAAAATTGAAGCTATAATTAAAAGAGATTATAAAAATTCAAATAAAATAGATGTATTAAATAAAATTAAAAACTTAAAATCAAATGAAATAATCGATGAATCAGAATTTGTTGAATTAATGGAAATGATGCAATTAGACCCAAAATTATTATTTAATTCTCAAAAATGTAAATCTTAATCTTTTAATTCTAATTTAATTCTTAAATATTTAAATGTTAATTAATCTCAAATTCTAATAATAATTTAATTCTTAAAAAATATTAAAACTAATTTATCAAATCTTTAATTCAATTTTAATTAGAAACTCAATCCTTAATTCAAAATTCAAAATTCAAAATTTGTTAATAAAAAATCCACGATCTAAATTCAAATCAAATATGATACTAATAAAATTCTACCCAACTAGAACAATCAACTTAATAATAATAATAAATATATCAAAGTGGGTTTACATATTCGCGGGTTCACACGATCTATATCAAATCGAGAATTTGATATTTCATTAGAAATCAAACTAAATTGCTTCGATTTGATTGACACATGTATAACTGCCATGCTCATGCATCTGTTTATGTTTCTTCATATATATCTGTCATGTTATTCATGTTAGTTTATTTCTTGCTTATTCTAGAATGGTTAGATAGGAAAAATATTGGTTGTCACTTGCCTAACATCGTACCAGGGTGGGGCGAGATGATAGTACGTTAGGGAAGCTTGGTCTAGGAAGTCAGTGTTGGGACCGGGTGCATGTCGACAAGGATATGGGTTCGTAAAATTTTAAAATTTTTACGTGCAGCGGAAGAATTAGCATAAAATAATTTCCTAAATTATTTTAACCGCGTATCTAGCATGCAACCTTATGATGTGTTGACATAATCATAAATTAAAATATTGCGAAAAAGTAAACTAATTTACTTTGTACCTCGCGTAACTCGAAGAAAGGGACGAGATCCAACCGTAGCGTCCCTTGGAAGCTTCGCCTCTATTCGCGTCCACGCCGAGTTCTCTTCGGGATGACTTCGCAAAGTCACGAGTTTTGTGCCGACGAGAACTACTATATTCTCTATAGGCACAACAAAGAAGAACAAGAGAAAAATAGGAAACTAACCACCAAGAAACGGAATCGAATTCCGAGAGGGAAGGAGATGAGATCCGCTTCTTCTTCTTCTTGGTTGGCTTCTCCTTCTTCTTGATAGCTCACGGCAACCAAGAGGGGAGGAGGGATTTGTGCCGGCCCTAGATAGAGGAAGGTGCTTCAAGGGGCGCCGGCCCTAGAAGCTTCAATGTGGGCACCGGCCCTAGGTGGGGAGAAGGGAAGGAGAAGATAAAAGAGAGAGAGAGAGGGAGCTCTATATCAATACCCGATTATTGATTGGGAATCCAAGGCTTGCCTATGGTTCCTTATATAGTTGCTTCTCCCTCGCTAAGTCTCCTCTTTAACAGAATTAACGAAATTAGTTATCATAAGAATTTTTATCTTATAAAATTTCTTATGACTTATTCCGTTAAGCCTAGTCTTATTATAACTAATTTACAATAAAACAAATTCTTCTTCTCTTTAAATTATGGAATAAATTTTATAAGAAATTTATAAACTTTCTTATTATGGAAAAATCAATTCATAATTGATTTTATAAAATTAAAATAAACCAATTCATGGATTATTTTAACTTCCATAAAAGAGTAAATTTCCATAAATTTATTTATATAAATTTCTTTATACAAATTTATTTATCCATAAAATAAATCGTGCTAGATCTATTTTATTAATTAAACCAAAATTAATTGGTTTTCGCCCTTTAGGTGGCCGGCCAAACCAAGGGGGTTTGGCACCCTCCTTGGCCGGCCAATCAAGCCCCACCAATCGCGAATTAAACTCATTTAATTCGCCCAATAAGCCTTCAAAAGACTTAGCCAATTTTAGCTTCCATTGCGCCTCTGATTAACTCAGATTCGACTTATTTCTCTTGATCGGAAAATCCAATTTTCAACTCGTTTTAAATCCCTCGGATTACTCGTAGTGCGTGTGACTAAATAGGCTTTCGATTTATGTTGGCCGTCTATAATCAACCAATTATAGAACGATCATGAGTGGCACCTAGTAGTTCATCATGATCCTCAATTAATCGAAAGATCAACGGTTTGACCTCAGAAGAAATTATTCTGAAACCCTTCAGCAGCTCTAATGAATCGTGCCCCATTCCCTTCACCATCTTCTACCCACTTGGTTCAGGACACAGTCTATTTGTGTCAGTCCCCACTAGGCTGACTACGTCACACCTAGCCCAAGTAATGTCTTTCTCGTCCTTTGGATTTCTAATTACTCTCATGTATTTAAGAGACTCGCACTCTTAACATGATATACTCTGGCCAGAGGTTTTGAGTAACAATCCGACGATAGGCCTGGGTATACATCTCCTCGCAAGGAGTGGTGAATCCTTTGTAGGCTGTTCAAACATCTTCGGACACTTCGGCTCATACCCAATCATCCTGGGTCCACACCTCCTTGGAGATGCTTGCTTAAGATGTTAAAGTATAAGTCTCCATGACCAAGATAACTTGAACACCGCAAGTCAAAGGAACATCGCACTTAAGCTGCAGTAAGAACTTCATTGACATATCTTTATAGATAACCATATGAAGTTTTACAGCTAGTCACTCCAATGAACTAGTTCCCTTAACTAGCTTCCATGTTTATCTCCGGACATCCCAATGTCACCAGCCAGTGAAAATCAGCTGATTAGAGAATAACCCATGCTAGTCTCAACAGAATTGATAGTGTCCGTTTTTATCAATTCATCGACTAGGGATAATTTCAATACTTCACAATTGCACATTAGAGATAATCACTAGTTGTGATCCCATCACAAATTCTCTTATGCTGTGAGTTGTATTGCGGACATTCAGTAGATGAGTTTAAGATCCCAATCAAATACACAAAACATGTATACTCAAATAGTGAATTATCATTTATTAATATAAATGTTTACATCATAAGGCGATTACCTTAGGACACTTCTCTCATATCACTAACAAACTCCCACTTGGCCTAATGCCAATCACTACGGTATCCAATACCATAGGCTCTAACATGTCCCTCAAACTTGCTTTGAGGCAAGGCCTTAGTTAAAGGATCCGCTATATTCCTTTCAGTGGGAACCCTCTCAATTTGTATGTCATTCCTACTTATAATCTCTCTGATTAGATGATAGCGTCGAAGCACATGTTTGGATCGCTGATGAGACCTTGGTTCCTTCGCTTGTGCAATAGCTCCATTGTTGTCGCAGTAAACCGGCACTGCTTCATCAATGGTTGGAACCACACCAAGTGATAAGTGTCGCAGTAAACCGGCACTGCCTCATGGCCTCCATTACAATCTGATAAGTGATGCGAACAAGTCTGCGTGTCGGCTCTGAGTGCCTTCCTCCCCATCGGATGGGCTTGTTCTGTGGGTCACTAGATCAGAAAAGACTATAGGAAATTATTGAAGAGCGTGTGTACTTCCCCATCGGAAGACACATAATCGGAAATAATTTTTCTTGGTGCCGTGTAATGGTAAACACTTAGATACAAATAATAATATCCTCCCCATCGGAGTCACTGCTATTATTTGTAGGGCTGAAGAGGACCAACTGCTAATTTTACTTGTCAGAAAGTTAGGATAACAAGATAGTAAAATTAATGGGTAAAACCTCCTCTCACAAATGTAGAATTCGTATACGTCTACACTATCGTGGCATGCGAAATTCTCGGTATTTTGAGGTGTTGGTTGTTTTTGAAAATTTATTGTTTTGAGGAGTCAATTTATTTTCAAAAACTAAAGTGTGTGATTGTTGTAATTCTCAGGTGCTTTAAAATGGATCTAGACCCACTTGACCTAATTCAAAGAGAAAACCAAATAAATACCCCTAATAATGATAAGGTTTGGGAATTAAACATGGACTTTGTCTCTACTACCGAGGAACCCAAGTGTGATCTTGTCGAGTTCTGTACCGAAAAGCCTAGCGAGTTTAATACTGAAGAGGAGTTTGAATATTTTAGGAAATGGTTAGAAGTAGACGAGACAACTGAATGCCATCAAAATCAGGCTTCTTCCATTACCAGTGATAAAACATTCAAACTCGATGAACTCTTCGGTCAAAGTAATCGAGCCGCTAGGCAAAAGGTAATGAAGAACTTGACTACAACCATCTTGGTTGAGGGTATGCCCGTAAGGGAACATGCTCTCAAAATGATGCCTTGGCTGAATGTGATGGAAATCCTTGGAGCACAGATTGATGGGGAGACCCAGGTCAATCTCATCCTCCAATCTCTACCAGTGAGTTTTTAGAAGTTTCACCTAAGCTACAATATGGACAAGCTTTCATATTCGTGGGTAGAACTTCTGACAGAACTCGAGGTGGCAGAGGTGTTTTCTCTTTAGAGTTCACAGACTTTCGTTGCTCAAGACATTTCTACTTCTAAACCGAAAGGAAAGAAGAAGAAGAAACGTTCTGGGGCAAAGAAAGTAGCAGGATTACAGGGACCTCAGGGATGCATGAAGAAGCCGAAAGGCAAGTGCTTTGTGTACAAGCAATCAGGACATTAGAAGACGGATTGTCCCAGTCATCAGAGTAGTACCACAGGTATATTTTCTTATTTTGTCATTGTAACATGTTTAGCGGTGATATCTATCGGTACCTGGTGTGTAGATACGGATGCCACTAATCATGTCTACATTTTTGTGCAGGGGTTCCAGGAAACCCGACGGCTAGCTGAGGAGGATATTACTGACTACATGGATGGGCTATTGAGATGACTTTTGCAGTGGGAGTGTATCTATTCATTTATGTCTTTAGCATAGGTTGATATAGTTTTGGCTTTATAGAGATTGTCTTTATGTACTTAATTTTTGGAAAGAACTTTTGTTCAGATATTCTATTGCTTTTATTTGATTAAAAGAGGAATAGTAGGATTATCTATTAAAGTACATAAATAGGCAATTAACACATAAAACCAAAAGCTCCCATGATGCAATTAGATGTTTAATAGCTTATCATCTTAACTAAAAGTTGTTGGTGCAAGTTGTATTAGTGATGTCCTCCTCTAAATGTTTCAATGTTTGACAATATGCTTAAGTCAGTGATACATCGAATAAGGGAAGGGTGAGTGAAGAAAACTAGACCAAGGTGAACCAAAGTCCTAGTTAACCTAGACACTAAGTCCTGGTTCTAAGAATTGGGCACTATGACCTGGTGAGTGAAGCTGGGCACGAAGTCCTGGTTCGATGAATTGGGCACTAAGTCCTGCCCGAGGGTTGGGCACCGAAGACCTGGTTCAAGGAATTGGGCATGAAGTCCTAGCTGAGGGTTGGGCACCGAAGTCCTAGACCTAGGGTTTGGGCACGAAGTCTTGGTCCGAGGGATTGAGTAACTTAGCTGAGCGATGACTAAGGACAGAAGTAGAGACGGGTCGAGGGGACGTCTTGAGATCCGAGAGTATCGAAGGCTAAGCTAAAGTCCACCCGAATGGACTGGGTGGCAACCGTCTCCTAAGAGGAGTAGGTGAAAGGCGCGTTCCCGGGGGTGGGAACTTGCGTCGGTTCGACCTAGGGTTTCATGGAAATCTGAAGTCAGAACCATGTCCTTAAGGTTAAGATTGTGTGTGTATTTGCTTTGTATTTGTGTATCTTGTAGGTACCTAGAATGGAAGACAAAGCAGGCAAACAACACACCACGTAGTTGGAACCCTGGCTGCTAGGCGCCCCCATTGGAGCAGGCGCCTAGATGGAGCTAGGGGCCCCCATCATCCAGGGTGCCTCCATGAAAGGAGGCAAAACTTGTCACACCCCAGAGGCACATGCTTACTCGAAAATCGGGCAATATCTCCCCTGTACGGCGGACAATATGGGGCAAATATACATACTATCTCACCATATAACTTAGCCACAAGCGGCTAGTATCACAAAACATAAAGATAAACACAACCACACAGTTATAAGATAACGGGTGGCTCAGCCACCTTAGGCATAAAAGAAAACACAATTTAATAAGAAACTCCACAACGAATAAACCCGACCAATAAGACATGACTACAAATTTGTCAAGACCATACCAGAAATAATATAAAATGCGGAAACAAAGAATCTATGGAGAACCAACTCTGAAACAACTCCAAACCAAAATAACCCGGTGAAACTGAGGGACTGGCAACTGGATCATCTCCTGGCTCCAAGCAAAATATCTACCTGCTACCTGAAACAAAATGGAAGTAGCGGGTAGATATTTTGCTTGGAGCCAGGAGATGATCCAGTTGCCAGTCCCTCAGTTTCACCGGGTTATTTTGGTTTGGAGTTGTTTCAGAGTTGGTTCTCCATAGTTTCTTTGTTTCTGCATTTTATATTATTTCTGGTATGGTCTTGACAAATTTGTAGTCATGTCTTATTGGTCGGGTTTATTCGTTGTGGAGTTTCTTATTAGGTTGTGTTTTCTTTTATGCCTAAGGTGGCTGAGCCACCAGTTATCTTATAACTGCGTGGTTGTGTTTATCTTTTATGTTTTGTGATACTAGCCGCTTGTGGCTAAGTTATATGGTGAGATAGTATGTATATTTGCCCCATATTGTTCGCCGTACAGGGGAGATGCTGCCCGATTTTCGAGTAAGCATGTGCCTTGGGGGCGTGACAATTTTTGGTATCAAAGCAAGTTTGTGAGTTTCTTTGGGATCTGTGGGAAGTTTTGTGATGTTTTGGTGTCTATGGGTGTATAGTTGGTTTTACGAGGTCAATTTGTATGTTACAGATTTGTTTATTTTTGCGGAGTCTTTTCTTGAGGGTTGACGAAGTTGTTTTGTTTTACGAGGTCTATCTATATTTTTACGGATTTATTTTCCGGAGTCATTTTTTGGTTATGGTTATGATGGGACTTGGCAGCGACGGACTTCTCCTGGCAACAAGGAAGTAGGTATATCTCTAGTGATTATCTTGTCTTTATATTCACTACCTTGTATAGTTTTGGTTAGATTTTTGCTAGCTTAGTTGGATAATATTAGCTATTTATCGTCTCGGTCAATAGAGGAGGATCGGCGTACTCTGTTCCATGAGAGATTCCGACCTATGGACTGCTCATATCTGGTTAAAAAATCTTGAAGGTATATTTGGATATACAACCCATAATAATGTGAAGAAGGTGAAGCCTGCTGCTTAATACCTACAAAAGCCCTGTTACGTGGTGAAAAAGGGGTGGCATCTTACATTTGGTGACAAGGGGAAAGGGGTCTTCACTTAATAGACCTTTGGGAGTACTTCAAGAAGGAGCTAGTGCCAAAGGTCATGCAAATGGTGCTTGAAGCATCCAATACTGTAATGCCCCAAAAGATTCTGAAGAAGCTTCCACTAAGGTGTGAGGTAGATCACTAGATCGAGCTGACATCTCTTAAGTCAGCTGAGTAACTAATAAACTCCATGACTTGCTAGACTCGATCTATATTCGTTTAATTTTGAAAGGAAAAGAACGAGAAAAATGATGTGGGAGTGGGCGTAGCACCTACTTTTAATTAAGAGTTGCCGGCAGATGCTCCAATTCAAGGCATAGCACCAGAAGTTAATTATAACTTAGACCCATTCTGTAGTAGCTTTATAATTATAAGTTGCAAAGCAGCTCATCCCTCTAAAAACAATGGTGAGGGTGTCACTGTTTGGCATAACAGGACAGGTGCTCGCACTCTAATAACTATCACGATAACAAGTGGTTGAGTGAATCAAGCAACAATATGACTAACGACGACTTAACCAAATATAAGCCTAACAGTCATTAGTATGCAACGTGCAAGTATGGTGCATGCTATATGATGCATAAACAACCGAAGAAACAACGATGCAACAAAATCCAACAAGTATACGATGCATCAATACAACCAACCAGAAATCACAAACCAACGATTATGCACCTACACTAATAGGTAGGATATTTCTAGTGCCAAATAAACCTAATTGTGTTTAATGGACTTGTATGTATTCGCGTACAAGCGGTACTTTACAGAACAGAAAACCAACAGAGGACTGTACAGAAACGAATTTGGAATACTCAAAGATCAACGAAGAGTAAGTATCAATAGCGATGTTAAAACAACAAACGACAAAGAACAAGGTCAAGCAACCTACTAGACATAAGATAGCCATGCTTTTAGGTAAACGAAACTACTCGAGTACAAAAGAGAAATACCCGCCTTATAATTGTAGAACGTATACGAACAGAACCTTCCACGATCAACTGAATGAATCTGAATTAAGGTCCTGTATAAATGATAAGGTTTAGCTAATTATAAAATTAACAAATTAGCTAAACAAAATACTAAACACAATTCGAACAAATTCTAATTACAACCTCTATTTAAATAACCCACAATTTACAACGGATCCGTTCTTAACCTAATTTATGACAATTAGGTTATTAAGTCAACTTTCCAAACTAACCTAACGAACTACCACCAATTTAAAACCCACCATACATCAAGTAGCTAATCCCAAGCATTACTGATTAGCGAACTCTAATTGTTTTAACCCATAATCATATCAACCCATTACAAATAAGAATTACTTAAGTATCACAATTAGTTTCTTATTCCACAGATCAACCATCCAACCCAAATCAAATGCTAACCCATTCCTATTACCACCCATTACTATACAATTTGCAATGAATTCCATTTCCACACCCCCTTATCCATCAGCTCACGGTCACACCCAAATCCTACATAAATCCATATACAAACTCTAGTTTCATGACATTGATCACTCCAATAATTTCAATTATTCAAAATCCCATTATGTGAACAAACAAAACATAAGGAAAATATGTTTGTTACCCAAGATTTCCTCCCTTCTCCGGTGGATATACACTGCCCTTAGCAACGGCGATGGATTGGATGTGGAGGTGGCACCGACGATCAGCGACCTTGGCTCGACGGTGAGCAGAGATGATCGACCACTTAAGCACGCCGGAGGGAAGCCGACCTCGGCGTGATCACGATACAATGATCCAACGATGTACGAGGGGAAAAGAAGTCGGCGCAGTGAAGAGAAGACCCCGCAGAGAATAGAGAGGTTAGCGTCGGCTTGCTCGGGAACGACTTCGATTTCGCGCAGGGGAAATAGGCGCAGAGGAGAGGGGAGAGGGGTTCGGGTGGTTTAGGGCACGGGAACGGTTTGGGGGTTTTTAATAGTTTTTGGCATTTTTTATAAAAAGGCCCTCCAAGTTTTAGAAATTACAACTAAGCCCTTAAAAATTTACAACTAAGCGCTTTAAAATTTCAATTTTCAACATTTTAATTTTTATTAGCTTGGCCAAGATTTGATCCCCCAACCTCAAAGTTGCATGACTGAAGCACTAACCAGCAGAACTACAGCTCACTTGGTATCAGGATTCATAAACTCTAGTACTTATCCTGGAGGTCTAGAGTTCGAATCCTGAGGAAGGTAAAAATCCACTAGCCAGGGGTGGAAAGTGTTGGTGCAGAAAGCACCCAAGTTGAACCTGTATTTTGATAATGGCAAAAGAGTTCAAAAGTTAAGGTATAATGTGTATCTAATATGTTACTTAAGTGTGCAGGAACAGTCCTAGCGAAGGACTGCTAGGCACCTGGCGAAGGAATACCAGGATACAAAGCCCTAGCGAAGGACTGCTAGGCACCTGCCGAAGGGACTGCTAGGCACCAGGCGAAGGACAGCTTGGTACTGAAGACCTAGCGAAGGACAGCTAGGCACCTGGCGAAGGACTGCTGGTCAAAAGTCCAACCGGAGGAGCCGGTTGGCATCAGGTAAATTCTCCCGAGAGGAGTAGGTGAGGACGCGTTCCCCGACGAGGGAACAGTAGGCGTCGGTTCGACCTAGGGCTCCATTTTGGAGACCCAAAGTCAGAACCAAGACAGCTAAGGCTGTATAAATCTAACATATTATTGCTCTATGTTATTTTGGACTAACCCTGGATGCAGGACCGAAGGAACGAGTGTCTGCAGTTCAGAGAGCCTCAAAGGAGTGAGGCAGAAGCTGAGTAGGGTGCCCGGAGTGTCCCGGGCGCCCCCAAGGTAAATACAAAAAGAAGTAGAGAAAGTGAATGCTTCGACAGCTTATGGGCGGGGCGCCCCCGTGCTCCCGGGCGCCCTCGTGCTCCCGGGCGCCCCCATGCTCCCGGGCGCCCCGGATGGTCCGGGCGCCCCCAGTTCAAGCTAACGAAGCGGAAGCCAGCGAGAAGCCAACGGATAAGAGTCGACCCGGTCAACCCGGGCGCCCCCAGCGTCCCGGGCGCCCCCGTCAAAGCCTGATCCCGAGTTTGAAGGGATTAGAGCTGACCGAGAGGAACTCGGATCAGTTGACACGTGGGGGGGGGGCGCCCCCGACGTTCCTGGCGCCCCCAGGGGCTATAAAAAGGCCCTCGACCCCAAGGCTTTGGACAATCAAGTTTTCCAATGCATTCACGCTCTTCTACTCCCGCGCTCTGCTCCGGAAACCTCCTGACTCGAGATACAAGCGCCGACGACGTCCCTCTGCTCCGAAAATACAATCTACACCGGACGTCGGTAATGAAGAGCTACTTTTAAGTTTTTCTGCACTATTCTTGTAATACATCTTGTAAACTGGTTTTGCGCACATATAGAATTGCCCGCAGTAAACGGTCAACGACCGTGGGCCTTGGAGTAGGAGCTGACCGCGACTCGGAACCAAGTAAACGATCTTGTGTTCGCGTTTTGTGTTTATTACTTCCGCTGCGTAATTTCTCTAACTCTAATCCGAACGTTTTACGATATTCACCCCCCCTCTATCGTTTCTCTCGATCCAACAAATGGTATCAGAGCGGGGAAGCTCAAATTTTGTGCAACCACCAATTTGAGAGTTTTTCGAATTTCTACAAAAAAATTTTTAATATTTTTTTGTTTATTTGAAATCTTTCTCGCTAATCGAGACCGGTGCAACACCCCTCGATAATCATTTCTCTTAATCCCGCACTACTAATCCAAGACCAAGTCTTGGGATATTCTTTTTCCTTTTAGTTTACTTTTCAGACAAAATGGCCATGCAAGAAGGCTTCAGCACCGCAAGACCACCTCTCTTCAGTGGGGAAGACTTCTCCTACTGGAAGAGCAGAATGGAGGTCCACCTGAAAACTCATGTGGACATGTTGATAATCATCCAGTCCGGACTGGAGATTCCAAAGAATGCTGAAGGAGTACCTCAGACCTACACAGAGTGGGACACCGCTCTGAAACGGAAGATTGAAGCTGATGCAAAGGTGACCCAGACCCTCCAATGCGGCTTAACAAAAGAGGAGCTAAACCGGGTGGGTCCAGTCAACTGTGCCAAGGAGCTATGGGGGAAACTGATCGAGCTGCACGAAGGAACTTCAGACACTCGAATCAGCAAGAGAGATCTCCTCCTGAACAAGCTGTACACGATCAAGATGAACGACAGTGAAATAGCAGCTCAGCTTCACGCCCGATTCAGGAACTAATGAATGGACTACACACAATCGGTCACAAGGTAGAAAACTGTGACTTGATAAGGTACGCTTTAAATGCTTTCCCGAGAAACACCTTGTGGGCATCTATGGTAGATGAATACAAGGTTTCAAGGACCTTTCAAAAATTAAATTAGATGAATTGTTCTCTGAATTAGAATTACATGAACAGACTAACTGCAATCTGGCCGAGAAAGGTATTGCCTTTGTTGCAGGTAAAACTGGAAGGACAACCAAGAAGAAGCCTCAGCCTGAACCCGAGTCTAACTCAGACTCAGACTCAGAAGACGAAGAAGGAGATCGACCTAAGCTGGTCCGACTGGCCCGAAACTACTACAAGGAATTGAAGAACCAAACCAACAGACGGAAAGCCAGCCGAAGAAAGGATGAACCAGCTGAACCTGCAAATGAAAAGAACAAGCCCAACGTGACCTGCTACGAGTGCAAGAAGAAGGGTCACTACAAGACGGAGTGTCCGAACCTAAAGGAGACCAAGAAGAATAGAAGGAAAAAGGCTCTTCAGGCAACGTGGGACGAGTCCTCCTCCGAAGAAGAAGAAGAGGACCCACAGTCGAACCTGCTCGCACTAACCGCCTCAGAAGAAATCGAGACCGAGTCAGAATCGGAACAGGACGACGGCAGACTGTCATTTTCAGAGGACGGCGAAATCAAGGTAAGTGGTTTTACTAGAAGTCAATTAAATGAGTTAATTTCTTATCTTTCTCGAGATTTGGCGAAAGCTAAACTCCGAGTCGAATCCCTCCGACAGGAAGTAAAATTCCTGAAAGAGGGAGCTGACTCTAGACCCTTAACTGAGAAGGTTCAAGAAGGAATCTCTACTCAAGTTGAAAAACTTGAGAAAGAGAACTCCTCCCTGAAAACTCAAGTCAAGGATCTTAGAGCAGCCTTAGAACGATTCACTTCTGGTTCCAAGGGTCTTGACATGATTCTTGAAAAACAAAAATTCGTTCTAAATCGATCCGGACTAGGCTACAGAACCAAATCTAGACAAAGATCCTACTTTGCTGTACTGAACCAGTCCAGACCTAAAGTTCAGGCATGGGTACCCAAACTATGCCTGAACAAACAAACTGGATCAAATCAATATTGGATCCCCAAGGACAAGATTCACATCTTGCCAAACCATTATCGTGGCTTTAGTCCAGGGGGAGCCAAATTGAAAACAATATTTATTGTTAGATAAAATTGTTGCTTTCAATTTGCTTGTTTGATTGTTTACTTAATTCCCGCAATTTACCATGCTTAGATTTAGGAATGGTTAGTTTAAGGACTGAACTAACTTAACTGAAATTTGACAACATAGTATTGGGTGGAGGTGAGATGATAGTACGTTAGGGAAACCAATTCTAATAAGGTCAAGTATTCTCTACTTGGTCTCTTTAGACTGGTGAAACTAGCCGAAGCTACCGATCCAAGACCCAAACTAGTTAGACCAGAATTTTTCAAAGATTAATTTTGAAAATGAAATTTCACTGAAAGGCTTTGTCAAGGAAAGGGTTGATGATCCAATAAGGCTACGGCCAAAGAAGGCCTAGTGCCTCGCCAAGACCTGGAAGCCAATCTTTGAAATTCAAATTCAAATTAGTCTCTGTCAAATTCGAATCTAACACAAACCTTCAGTTAGTTGTAGACATTCTTTTCAAAATAAATTCAATTGTTTTCAAAATTAATTAAGCGTTTCAAAATAAATTATAATTTTTTTAAAAATAATATTACCTACCAAAACCTGTCTCACAAAACCTGTAAGGCTAACGTGATTGATAACCCTAGATTTGGGTGAGACTGACTAGGCTGTGAAAATCAATTTAGGCTATTCCTGACTCTAATTGGATCCAAGTCAACAAACTCTTTATGTGTAGGAACATAAAGATTTGGACCAATGGATGTTGGATAGCGGTTGCTCCAGACACATGACTGGAGACAAATTGAAATTCACCAAACTCAAGTTCAAGAACCTAGGCTCAGTGGCATTTGGCAACAATGCTACACTCAAGGTAATTGGGTCAGGTAATATTGAACTTAAATCTGACTTTGTTATTAAGAAAGTCCTTTTGGTTGAAAATTTCAAATTTAACCTACTTAGCATAAGTCAGTTATGTGATTCTGGTTATATAGTTACCTTCAACAATTCTAACTGCCTGATTAGAAACTTGCAAGACTCAGAAATCATGCTTAAGGGCACTAGGAAAAATAATGTTTACACTATAAACCTTCCCCTAGTACCTAAATGCATGTTAACTCAGTTAGAACAATCAAACCTCTGACATAGGAGACTAGGTCACACTAACCTAAGAATTATTTCAAAAGTCACCCAACTTGGCCTAATTAAAGGTATTCCCAAAATTAAAAATCATGAAAACTTAATATGTGAATCATGCAATCAAGGTAAACAAACCAGATCTAATCACAAACTAATTCAATCTGATCTAACTCAAACCACACTTGAGCTCCTGCACCTTGACCTATTTGATTCACATGGAGCCAAGTCACTAAGCGGAAACCGGTACTGCTTAGTAATAATTGATGATTACTCAAGGTTTACCTGGGTTAGGTTTCTAAAGACCAAAGATGAAACCCTAAACCTATTTAATGAATTCTGTAAGTTAATTGAAAATCAAAACGATACTAAAATCAAAAGACTTAGGAGTGACCACGGGGGAGAATTTGAAAATCAACGGTTCGAGGAATTCTGTAAGGTAAATGGATCCATACATGAATTTTCGTGTCCTAGAACCCCCAACAAAATGGGATAGTCGAAAGAAAAAATAGAACTCTACAGGAAGCGCTAGGGCTATGCTCAATGAATTTAACTTAGCCAACCTATATTGGGCAGAAGCAATTAGTACGACTTGCTACATCCAAAATAGGGTCCTGATTAACAAGCAACACAACAAAACACCCTATGAACTATATTACCATAGACTTCCAAATCTACACTACCTAAGGGTCTTTGGATGCAAAGTCCATATCCTAAACACCAAAGACTACTTAGGAAAATTCAGTCTAAGTCAACCCTAGGCATCTTCCTAGGATATTCAACAACAAGTAGAGCCTATAGGGTTTACAACAACCAAACCAAGAAAATCGAAGAAACAACCAATCTAATATTTGATGAAGAAATTAACTCAAATCCAAATCTATCTTCATCAAACACTGATCAAGAAGATAATCAACAAGTTGGTGAATCCTTAAATGAACTAACTGTTGGTGCAGAAAGCACCCAAGTCAAACCTGAGTTTTGATAATGGCAAAAGGGTTCAAAAGTTAAGTCTTACTTGTTATCTAAACATGTTACTCTAGTGTGCATGGTAAAAAGTCCTAGCGAAGGACTGCTAGGCACTGGCGAAGGAATGCCAGGGTAAAAAGTCCTAGCGAAGGACTGCTAGGCACTGGCGAAGGAATGCCAGCGTACTGAAGCCCTAGCGAAGGACTGCTAGGCGCCAGGCCAAGGACAGCTTGGGACTGAAGACCTAGCGAAGGACATCTAGGCACCGGGCGAAGGATAGCTTGGTATCCAAGACCTGGCGAAGGACTGCTAGGCAAAAGTCCAACCGGAGGAGTCGGTTGGCATCAAGTACATTCTCCCGAGAGGAGTAGGTGAGGACGCGTTCCCCGTCGAGGGAACAGTAGGCGTCGGTTTGACCTAGGGCTCCATTTCGGAGGCCCAAAGTCAGAACCAAGACAGCTAAGGCTGTATAAACTAACTTCTTATTGCTTTATGGTGTTTTGGACTAACCCTGGATGCAGGACCGAAGGAACGAGTGTCTGCAGCTCAGAGAGCCTCAAAGGAGTGAGGCAGCAGCTAACCAGGGCGCCCGGAGTGTCCCGGGCGCCCCCAAGGTGAAAACAAAACACATGAATCAAAGGAAAGCGGGTGCCCCCAGCGCTCCGGGCGCCCCCAGGTTAAGTAGTCGAAGCAGCTCCAGCGAAGCCTAGAGGATAAGATTCTGACCCGGTCAATCCGGGCACCCCCAGCGTTCCGGGCGCCCTAGTCAAAGCTTGATCCCGAGTTTTAAGGGATCAGAGCTGTCCGAGAAGGAAGTGGATCGACCGACACGTGGGGCGGCACCCCCGACGTTCCGGGCACCCCCAGGTGCTATAAAAGGACCCTCAAACCAAGGCTTCAGAACAACGAATTCATTCAACGCATTCACGCTCTTCTGCTCCCGCGCTCTGCTCCGGAAACCTCCCGACTCGAGATTCAAGCGCCGACGATGTCCCACTGCTCCGAAAAGATAATATACATCGGACGTCGGTAAAAGAAGAGTTACTTTTTCTTACTACACTAATTCTGTAATTCAATCTTGTAAACTGTTTTGCGAACTTATAGAATTGCCCGCAGAAAACGGTCAACGACCGTGGGCCTTGTACTAGGAGTCGACCTAGGCTCCGAACCAAGTAAAACTACCTGTGTTCGCGATTGATTTTTTCGCTGCGTACTTGCTCTAATTTTTCCGAAAAGCGTTTAACGATATTCACCCCCCTATCGTTTCTCTCGATCCAACATGTGGTATCAGAGCGGGGAAGTTCAAATTTGGTGCAACCACTAGTTTGAAAATTTTTTGGATTTTTTATATTTTTTTTCGTTCGAATTTCTTCTTATATTTTTTTCGTTCAATTTCTTATATTTTTTTCGTTCGAATTTCTTCTTATATTTTTTCGTTCAAATTTCTTCTCGTTGATCGAGGTTGGTGCAACACCACTCGACGAATATTTTTTCCTTATCCCGCACTACTAATCCAAGACCAAGTCTTGGGATATTCTTTTTTGTTTAGTTTACATTTCAGATATATGGCCATGCAAGAAGGCTTCAGCACCGCAAGACCACCTCTCTTCAGTGGAGAAGACTTCTCCTATTGGAAGAGCAGAATGGAGGTCCACCTGAAAACTCAGGTGGACATGTGGATAATCATCCAGTCAGGACTGGAAATTCCGAAGAATGCTGAAGGAGTACCTCAAAGCTACACAGAGTGGGACACCGCTCTGAAACGGAAAATTGAAGCAGATGCAAAGGTGACACAGACCCTTCAATGCGGCTTAACAAAAGAGGAGCTGAACCGGGTGGGCCCTTTCAACAGTGCCAAGGAGCTGTGGGGAAAACTGATCGAGCTGCACGAAGGAACATCAGACACTCAGATCAGCAAGAGAGACCTTCTCCTGAACAAGCTGTATACCATCAAAATGACCGACAACGAAACAGCTGCTCAGCTTCATGCCCGGATTCAAGAACTAATGAACGGTCTACACACTATTGGTCACAAGGTAGAAAACCATGACCTAATAAGGTATGCTCTAAATGCTTTCCCTAGAAACACCTTGTGGGCATCTATGGTAGATGCATACAAGGTTTCAAGGGACCTTTCAAAAATAAAATTAGATGAATTATTTTCTGAATTAGAACTGCATGAACAGACTAACTGCAATTTGGCCGAGAAAGGTATTGCCTTTATTGCAGGTAAAACTGGAAGGTCAACCAAGAAAAAGCCTCAACCTGAACCCGAGTCTAACTCAGACTCAGACTCAGAAGATGAAGAAGGAGATCGACCTAAGCTGGTCCGACTGGCAAGAAAATACTACAAAGAACTGAAGAATCAAACCAACAGAAGGAAGGCCAGCCGAAGAAAGGACGAACCAGCTGAACCCGCAAACGAAAAGAACAAGCCCAACGTGACCTGCTACGAGTGCAAGAAGAAGGGTCACTACAAGACGGAGTGTCCGAACCTAAAGGAAACCAAGAAGAATAGAAGGAAGAAGGCACTTCAAGCAACGTGGGACGAGTCCTCCTCCTCCGAAGAAGAAGAGGTCCCACAGTCGAATCTACTAGCACTAACCGCCTCAGAAGAAGTCGAGACCGAGTCAGAGTCAGAACAGGACGACGGCAGACTGACCTTCTCAGAGGACGGCGAAATTAAGGTAAGTGGTTTTAATAGAAGTCAATTAAATGAACTAATATCTTATCTTTCTCGAGATTTGGCGAAAGCTAAACTCCGAGTCGAATCCCTCCGACAGGAAGTAAAACTCCTGAAAGAGGGAGCTGACTCTAAACCCTTAACCAAGAAGGTTCAAGAAGGAACTCCTACTCAAGTTGAAAAACTTGAGAAAGAGAACTCCTCCATGAAAACACAGGTTAAGGATCTTAGATCAACATTAGAACGATTCACTTCTGGTTCCAAGGGTCTTGACATGATTCTTGGTAAACAGAAATCCATTCTAAATCGATCCGGACTAGGCTACAGAACCAAATCTAGACAAAGATCTTACTTTGCTGTACTGAATCAGTCCAGAAGTAAAGTTCAGGTATGGGTACCTAAACTATACCTGAACAATCCAACTGGATCAAATCAGTATTGGATCCCCAAGGACAAGATTCACATCTTGCCTAATCATATCGTGGCTTTAGTCCAGGGGAGCCAAATTAAAGACTATATTTATTTTAAATAGAATTTAATTCTTAGTTGCAATTTGCTTGTTTGATTGTTTATTTAATTTCTGTAATTTACCATGCTTAGACTTAGGAATGGTTAGTTTATGGACTGAACAAACTTAATTGAAGCTTGACAACATAGTATTGGGTGGAGGTGAGATGATAGTATGTTAGGGAAACCAATTCTAATAAGGTCAAGTTTACTTGTCTCTTTAGACTGGTGAACTAGCGAAGCTACCGATCCAAAATCCAAACTAGTTAGACCAGAACTTTTCAAAGATTAATTTTGAAAATGAAATTTCATTAAACGGCTTTGTCAAGGAAAGAGTTGATGATCCAATAAGGCTACGGCCAAAGAAGGCCTAGTGCCTCGCCAAGACCTGGAAGCAATTTTTGAATTTCAAATTCAAATTATCTTTGTCAAATTCAAATCTAACACAAATTTTCAGTTAGGTGTAGAATCAAACATTTCTTTTCAAAATAAATTAATTGTTTTCAAAAATTAATTTAAGGTTTTCCAAATAAAAATTATTTTTTAAAATAATTTTACTTATCAAAACCTGTCTCACAAAACCTGTAAGGCTAACGTGATTGAAAACTTAGATTGGGTGAGACAAAAAATTAAACTCAATTTAATTCCTGTAAATACCTATTTGTGTAGCACAGAACATAGTCAAACCTTGGAATGTCAACATAGTCAAACCTTGGTCAACATAGTCAAACCATGGTCAAAACGTAGTCAATGCAGTCAAACCATGGTCAAACAATGACATGACATCAAATTTGCCACTTCCTATGCACTCCCGGGCGCCCGTGACTCCTGGGCGCCCCCCATAACTTTCTTCTCTCTAGGCAAAAAGCTGCCTCGACCATTGACCATGGCGCCCAGAACCAGCGGGCCCCCCATCACACTCAATGCAGCAAAAGCTGCAAAAGCAGCCTGATGAGGGCGCCCGGGCCACTCCGGGCGCCCCCAACCAGTCGCAGTCACTGCCTTTGGCAGTGACCACTGTCCCGAGCGCCCGGGAGCTCCCGGCGCCCCCATTGACCTGCCTATATAAGGTCATCCGAACCCCTTCTCTTCCCACACCAAAAACCTTCTTCCTTCCTCACTTCCTTCCTTCCAAGAAGATCAAGTGACACTTGTGCTCCTCAACTTCACATGCCTCCCCGGTATGCTTTATTTTATGCATTTAGGAATATTTTCTTAAATTCTTTAATGCATTTAGAATTATTCCTTTCTTATAAATGCATGCCTCTTAAATTAGAAAACGCCGAGCAAACCAAGCGAACCCCGGGGCCGAACCGAGTCCCGACCCTAGGTTCACAACTCTGAACTATGTAATAAGTTTGCTCGAACACTTACAAGCCTATCAAAACTAGCTATCTCAATAGACATTTCTTTACCCAATCCTGTCCCTTAGCCATGAACGTCATAAACTTTTATCAACTAGATAACCAGTATTCTGCACTCATACCATTAACAATCCTTATGTGCAAAATTCTACAATAACATAGTTCGACAAGACAATCTCATGTTTTACACTACTGTTCAAGGGATACCCTGTCTATCACCCCTACCTTGCTAAACCGATTCCTTGGACTACGACCCTCCCAGTCCATTTTTGCTATCCACCTAGGAATCCTCCATTTGATCCTCCCTACTCTCACATTACTTTAGACACTCTCCACTCCTATTTCTATAGGGAAGCTAGACTCCCCGCAAATAGACGATTCCAATCCGTTGACCTTCAGGCACAGGACTACGCCTTACAGAGTCCTGGTCCGCTGTATCTTACCACTCTCCACTAGAGATGTCGCGACCATGCGACCTTTTCATGCCTTCCTTCTGTATGCCCTGATCCATCACCTTGACATTGACATTGGACTACACATGTTTCATACTATTCTGCATGCGTCCAGTGTTACGACCCAGGGACGAGTGCGCACTCCATTCTGCCACATCATCACCTCCCTCCTTCATCACCACGGTCGTGACATTACCGTGGGTGAAATAACCGATGACCGATTTTGATGAGATAGGATTTAGGAACTTCTCTTTAGCTGGTCTAGAGGTATCGGCCACCGGGGTTTTGAGTTGGAGACGACAGCAGCCGGGGCTCCGATCGACTCAGACGAGGAGGTAGACGTTGACGTTGCTGATCTCGCAGCAGAGATACGGGACCATATAGATCAGCCTCCACCACCGACCATCGACCAGCGCTTCACACAGATGCAGACGGAGATCCACAGTCTCCGAGAGGAGGTCGAGGCCTATCACATCGAGCAGATGGACGCTCGTAGAGCAGATCGAGAGGTGGCAGATGCACGATACATTGAGATGATGTCGCTTCTCAGATCATGGCAGCCTGGCTCATCTGACCACCCTGGCCCTTCTTCTAGTTAGACCATTTCAGCATT